>JAAGKR010007911.1:0-33953 GCA_011419295.1 Clarias macrocephalus | reverse complement strand
GGGGGCCTGGAGCCTTAAGGCACAAGGCGGGGTACATCCTGGATGAGTGCCAATCCGTAGCAGGGCATTGTATTAATTATGACATTCATAAAAGATGTTATTAATATTATGATTAGTGAGAATAAAGAGAGAAGACAAAAAAGTAAATGCAGCTGGGTGAGGTCGCTGACCAGGTGGATCAGAAAGAGCACAGCAGCTTAAAGACACACTTGCACCATTGAGAGCAAAGGAAAGCCCTTCCCAGTATTAGTATTAGTGCTGAGATGTGTATAAGTGGCTTTCGTATTCTGGCATTCTATATCCTAGCTATGCCTACATACCAAGACTTTACAAAACTTAAAACTTTGTAGCAAACTTTCTTGGTCACAAAGGTACTCAGGGTGTGAACAGCAAATTCTTTCAGTAATTTTATTTTTCAGCAAAAAGCAAAAAACTTGTATGAAATATGCACATACAGTACATGTATAATTACACAACACCGAGTATAAACATACAGTATAATCCATCGTACGAGCTTCATCTTGATGAAGACAAAAGTTTACTTATCTGAAACATTTAGAGACATTGTACTTTACCTAGAAGTTTCACTATGTTATCATGGTCAAAGTGCTGCATCATTTCAGCCTCCTTAAGAAATGACTGGAGATCATCCTGGCTGTAAATTCCAACTGTAATAAGAATGATAAAGAACATATTGTTAATTAACATTGAAATGTTCTTTGATTTAACCAAACATCTGATTCCATTGTAACAGGCATTATTCTTTTAGGAATGCTTCCCATTAAAGTTTGGAGCTCTAGGCAGGCAACTCAAATTCTTCCACTCCAGCCTTGACAAACTATTTCTTAATGGACTTTGCTTTGTGCACAGAGGCATTGTCATGCTGGAACAGGTTTGGGTCTCTTTGTTCCAGTGAAAGAAAATTTTAATGTAACAGCACAGTTGTAGTTGTGTGCACTTTGGGGAAGACCCACAACTACTTAAAGTGTACAAGTGAAACAAGTGAACAAGTGAAAGTATGAGTCTAACATCGCCAGACAAAGTGCAAGGCAGCGGGCACATTTAAGGACACGGTTAAGGCATTTACTGGCATTTAAGGGATTTACTGACCAATACAAAGGTATAATGTGAGTAAAAGTGCAAAAACAAGATATTGTAATACATTAAGAATTAACTGTGATGGTCAGGTTTCTCAAACCTTTGGCCACATAGTATATGATGCAAATGAACATGAAGGGAGATGGATTACAGGAGCCTATGACTAGATCGGATTAGTTCTAGTGTACTGTATTAATTAATGACAGCTCAGGACAGTCATGTCAAAAACTGAAAGTTAAAATGAATTTACTTGTTTTTATATGATGGATGGATGGATGGATTCATCCCAAAGGAAAATTTTATTGTTACAGCATCCAGTTCACATAATACATAAGTAAGCAGCAAACAAGAATTGCAATGAGGGGGGGGGGGAGGTTACAATTAAGCTGCATTAATGAGGTAACAATTGCTTACTTGCCACTTGACAAAACAAATTTTTCTAATTAAAAATAATTGTGTAAATGGTCTAACTGCATTAGAAGCTTTTCTAATCATATACTTGCCTCTCATGGTCTTCACTGCCACTTGAATGTTCTGATCGTCTTCTGTTAAGAAGACACCCTCATAGACTGCCCCAAATTCTCCTAAAAAAGATGAAATGCCAATCCTAATAAGATTTGATTTATTAAATACACAATGTAAGCAAGTACTAAAATGACTTAATGAACTATGGATATAAAAAAAAGCTATTTTTGTATTCTACTGGATTATACCATGAAGACTAGTTTATTCTGATTGGTCTTTTACTATATAATACTAGATACTATATGTGTACCTTTTCCAAGCTCTTTGCCCAGTGTGACTCGGCTACGATCAACCAACACGTCTTTAATACCAGATAGCAGACTTTCATTCACGCTGTCCAAAACCTGAACAGAATCTAAAAGAAATAGTAGCAGAGACAGATGTGCGGTATACCTCGTGCGTATATGATTAACAATCATATTCACATTCACTGACAATGACACTGTGGAAATGAGATGTGAACAAAAGAATGGGTAAAAGTCATATAGTTGCACTTCCACCAGCAGTCACTGTAGTTATTTTGAGATGAAGTCTAATTAAGTCTTACTGGTAATTTGTTGAGAAGGCGGAGCTGGTGGTTCTCCAGTGCGCCTGTACGCCGTACCAACGTCCTGTAAAGGAACAAGCTCCACTTCAGGATCTTCTCTAAACCTAATAACGATTACAAATCAGAATATTAGTCAATACAATGATCATGTACTTAGTTACACCATTCTACATTTTTAGATTAATTTTAATAAATAATAATAATAATAATAATAATAATAATAAGCAAATACTAGTTTCTTTACCTGAATTTACTATAACCTTTGCGTGTAAAGCAAAGTACAGCTGCTGGCAGAGCCAGGAGGAGCAGTACTCCACACAGCACACCGGCAATGACTGGAATTTCAAGCTGTGCCTGAACAGCAGGACTTAGTGTAGGAACAGGAGGAACAGTGACCACTACTGGAGTCTTCACTGTCAGGTACACACAATGTATTTTAAACATATTAAAAAATTTCTAACGGTTGCCTAATTAGGACTCTCTATGAAAGACAACATGTCTGTTCTATAGTGTTCTACATACAACCTTTAGGGATCCTTTCAAAAAGGACAAACCAACGTTTATGTTTTCCCCTTAAAATGTATACAGTACAAGGTCATATTTTGTCCAGATCATCACTTACATATAGTAATAGACTGTGCAGACCCAGATGTGCCCAGTGTCTGAGATATCCCATTGTATGCTCTGACAGATATCTGGTAGCTCACATGTGGTTGTAGCCTAGTAATGTTGGCGACTCTCTGTGTTAGTCCCGTGGATTGTGGACTTATTAATATGGTGCTGTTGCATGGCTCCCAGGGAGTATGAGGTTCTCCTGGTCTTTGTCTACACTCTACATCGTACATCACTTCCTTTCTTCCACCCAGGTCTGCAGGCGTTTCCCAGTTCACAGTCAGGGCGGTGGTACTCAACTGATGGATGATTAAGTTGAGTGGTGCAGATGGAGATCCTGAAAATAAATCAAACAAAAAACAAACAAAAGGGCCATTGAAGATCAAAGATTAAGGAACTAATCAGGTCGGTCTAATTTAGTTTCTATCAAACTTCACTCATGCACACACACATGAACTACTTGCATACACATATAGAAACAGTCACATAGACTTATGCAGTATAATACTAACTGCTCAAACAACTATATATGAAATGCGTGCACACACACACCTATGAGACGCGCACACACACCTATGAGACGCACACACACCTATGAGACGCGCACATACGTTGTACCCTGAAGTACCCTGCGAAGTGTAATTCCTCATAATTGTGGGAACTTTTACTTTTACAAGGTATTACTAGAAACACTGTTTGGTAATCATAAAGGCATAGTCTCAATGGGTAGAAGCTTTCCCAGTAGGAAAGAAATTATGCTATAAGTGTAGCTAAATAAGTATTAGTAGCTGAGTAACTGTTATGAACAGCGACTTTAGGCAAAGCATAATAACAGCTAAGACATTTATTACAGAAAACATAAATCAAAATCAGGATCAGGATATCAACAGGAACAGAAGAGTCCTAATCAAAAACAGACCAGATGTGAGACAAAGATGTAACTAAAACTATGGCTAATTATAAACAGGCGAATGAAACTAAACTAGGTTCAGTTGATACAGCACAATTGTGGTGAAGTGTATTCTTGGAAATCTTGGCCATCCAGAACTAAGGTGAACATAAAAGTCCAAACCAAGAGCGTCCAGGGCCGCAGCAGAACTGCAGAATTGGGTAATATGAAGAAATATGAGAAAACATTGCACTTACCATCCACAGTCTGCAGGACTAGTGGAAAGAACCAATCGGGTTTTGAAAGTCAAAACAAATAATGTATATCGTTCTTAAATTGGTAAAAGTGCTCCCCTTAGCGATAACCAAAGGAGAGAACAAAGTTGAAATTAAAGACTTGTCTCCCTCTGAGATAGTTCATGCATGACCTTACCCTGGAGCAATCATGAAGAGCTGAGCTGAGAAATCTGGTCTATGATAGAATGTATGAATATTCATCATAATTAAACAGCTCTCCAGAAGTCACAACTTTTTCATTTCCTCCTGCAAATACAATTCTTCATTTGCAGTATACACTTACCTAAAGGATTATTAGGAACACCTGTTCAATTTCTCATTAATGCAATTATCTAATCAAATAATCACATGGCAGTTGTTTCAATGCATTTACGGGTGTGGTCCTGGTCAAGACAATCTCCTGAACTCCAAACTGAATGTCAGAATGGGAAAGAAAGGTGATTTAAGCAATTCTGAGCGTGGCATGGTTGTTGGTGCCAGACGGGCCAGTCTGAGTATTTCACAATCTGCTCAGCTATTGGGATTTTCACGCACAACCATTTCTAGGGTTTATAAAGAATGTGTGAAAAGGGAAAAACATCCAGTATACGACAGTCCTGGGGGCGAAATTGCCTTGTTGATGCTAGAGGTCAGAGGAGAATGGGCCGACTGATTCAAGCTGATAGAAGAGCAACTTTGACTGAAATAGCCACTCGTTACAACCGAGGTATGCAGCAAAGCATTTGTGAAGCCACAACACGCACAACCTTGAGGCGGATGGGCTACAACAGCAGAAGACCCCACCAGGTACCACTCATCTCCACTACTAATAGGAAAAAGAGGCTACAATTTGCACAAGCTCACCAAAATTGGACAGTTGAAGACTGGAAAAATTTTGCCTGGTCTGATGAGTCTCGATTTCTGTTGAGACATTCAAATGGTAGAGTCAGAATTTGGCGTAAACAGAATGAGAACATGGATCCATCATGCCTTGTTACCACTGTGCAGGCTGGTGGTGGTGGTGTAATGGTGTGGGGGAACTTTTCTTGGCTCACTTTAGGCCCCTTAGTGCCAACTAGGCATCGTTTAAATGCCACAGCCTACCTGAGCATTGTTTCTGACCATGTCCATCCCTTTATGACCACCATGTACCCATCCTCTGATGGCTACTTCCAGCAGGATAATGCACCATGTCGCAAAGCTTGAATCATTTCAAATTGGTTTCTTGAACATGACAATGAGTTCACTGTAATAAAATGGCCCCCACAGTCACCAGATCTCAACCCAATAGAGCATCTTTGGGATGTGGTGGAACGGGAGCTTTGTGCCCTGGATGTGCATCCCACAAATCTCCACCAACTGCAAGATGCTCTCCTATCAATATGGGCCAACGTTTCTAAAGAATGCTTTCAGCACTTTGTTGAATCAATGCCACGTAGAATTAAGACAGTTCTGAAGGCGAAAGGGGGTCAAACACCATATTAGTATGGTGTTGCTAATAATCCTTTAGGTGAGTGTGTATGTAATGTCTGAAGATGAATGAAATTGCAAAACAATTAAGGATGCATGAATATGGTATAGGATTTTTATACACCTTATTTGGGAATTTTGCACCATATTTTTATATAATTCCTGTGTTGGTAATATTTCTGCTTATCTACCTTTTTTGGGCCCCTGTCAGTTCAATTGTATATAGAAAAAGTTGACATGAATTATATCTAGCCATGTGACTTGAGGATACACTCCAATGTTGCCTGTGAATGATCTCACTTTACAAGAGACAGAGTGGAAGAGTGGACACCTCCTTTAAGTGATTAACCATTTGGTTAATTATTAGCCTACACCTGATTATGATAACTAAACTTTTTGTATATGCAATTTCTGGTTCAGTGGTAGGTTTCTCGTCTACCATGCGGAAGGCACGGGTTCAAATCCCAGCCACTAGAGGCAGTGCCAGTCCCAAGCCCGGATAAAATGGGAATGTTGAAGCCATTGTATTATCTTTGCTTATGTCTAAGACAGCGTTCATGAAACAGCGTTCATGAATGACCGGTGAATCTTGTGTCTAAGTCACATGAACATGAAGAGCCAAACTTCACCCTGGGTAGAGATGACAATATATATTCCTATGTGACATAGTGAGTATTTGTTTTTCTTTTTGTATAGACCTGCATGCATTAAAACTAATGTTAGCCTTATTGTTTTTTAAAAAATATCTAAATCTCCCACAAGTTACATCAAATTTATATACCTATACATTTCTACGAATAGAAATGTACGACTGTAGTAGAATGCATGTATATGAATTACTGCTGTGACATAAATGAGGAAGTTAAAGATACGTTACACACTTGTACAGCCTAGTTGCGGTGGGTCATTCTCCAGTCGGGCATATCCCTCACTACAATCACACTGTGAAGCACCTTCTGAGGATGTTCTGCTATTGGATGGGCAAAGCTGGCATTCTCCACTACCACTGGCAGGTTTGTAGCTCCCCATACCACAAGCTGTGTACAAAATGAATGAGATGAAAAGTGTTTTATTAATTGCCATACATTGCCATTCATACTGAACACCAATAATAAGACAGTGTTAATCATTTTCACTTCACTGTTAAATATTGTACAGTAGGTGTATTTTACAGGGAAAATCAGCAAACGTCAGAAAACTATATTTCTGTCCTAGATTGGATTTCTGTGCATTTCTGTTATGTTATTACACCTTCACCAATAGTAGCTCTGTAGCATCACATATCACTCACTCACTCTCACTCATCATCTATACCGCTTAATCCTGTATTCAGGGTCACGGGGGGCCTGGAGCCTGTCCCAGGAGACTTCGGGCACATGGCAGGGTACACCCTGGACAGGGTGCCAATCCATTGCAGGGCACAGACACACACACATGCACTCACTCATTCACACACTACGGGCAATTTGGGAACGCCAATTAGCCTAACCTACATGTCTTTGGACTGTGGGAGGAAACCGGAGTACCCGGAGGAAACCCACCAAGCACGGGGAGAACATGCAAACTCCATGCACACAGAGACGGGAATCGAGCCTGGCCGGGGATCGAACCCGGACACCACATATCACAAGTATTTAAAAAAAAAAAACACTTTACTAGAAAGATAGCATTACTAGAATAAAAAAGTTTCTCCTTCCCCCTTCCTGGGAGGAATCATAATGATATCTGTCTCTTATAAACAAGCTACGTAAGTAGCTAAGTACATGCATGCTCCCTAGAGAATAGTTTTTCAGCAATGAGTTCTCTTTTATCAAATTGTCAACACACTAATGCAAATCATGCAGTTCACGCTTTCTCAGTCCTGTAATGTTCATCTCAACAGTGATCACCAAGCCTTCTCCTGAGGAGAACACCTGTTTACAAAATATAACAGGAATGAGTGTACGGCAGTCAGGCACACTGTTTATGTAGACGTTTTTGGAGCTCATAATGGGTTCTCAGTCTATTGCGGAATTGTCTTAAAAGTGCTTTTGTTTTCAGGGTCTTAAACCCCAAATTAATTTGATTGTGGTGCAGTGCTTTTCACAGTGTGGACTCCTCCAAAACTCGTCTAGTATATCAACTTGCTATTTATTAGCCCCATGCCACTAGTACTGGCACCACATAAAACCATGTTACCTCTTTCTTCTATTAAATACATAAACATGTCATATTCATTATGAGATAACATTGCTCATTTATACCATTGGAGAGAGTGAGCACATGAGTTCATGTAAGAATGAAATAGAGGAACAAATAAGGGTTGTACAAGGTTACTGTGAATCAGATTTATTATTTTTTTTAATGATAATTCTCTGGAGGCGGCACGGTGGTGTAGTGGTTAGCACAGTTGCCTTGCACATCCAGGGTCTGGGTTTGATTCCCGTCTTTGTGTGATGCAATAAATAAATAAAGCTGAAATACAATAATTTTTCTGATTTTGGTGTACTGTATACCATATGTCTCATTGTCACATGTAAGGCTTTCATGGGTGTACATATTCAAGAAATAAAAATTAAAAGCATCCTCTGACCTTTACACATGTTCCCTTCTGTTTGATAACCAGCTCCACAGATACACAATCCTTGCATTACACCCCACTGTCCATTCGACTCGCACTCAATCTGTGGGGTCGACATTGCTTCAGCTCCATCCACACAGCGGCCACTGATCCACCCTGACCCTGCTGATGCCTCTCCAAAAATAGTCTGGTTAACTGTAAGCTCTGGACATTTCAGGTAGAAGACCCGCACAGAGGAAATAAACATGCATGATCCACTGTAGGAGAACCCCAAATGAAATCCTTTTTTTGTGACTTTTTCCAAATCTAGACCCCGCGCATGATGCAGGTGTGCCTCCAAATCCTGAGGTTTTTTAAACTGAGTAAATGCCTGTGGAGCAACAACCTGTTGTTTCTCTCTTCCAGTGTGAGGATGTTCCACTTGTTCATCAGACTCCAGTAACAGGATAGTGACAGGTGATTGGTCATTTTGAGCAAAAAGCAGGTCCAGCTGTAGGTTGTTGGCATCTTTCTTCGCAATCCAATTAGTCCACAATGTTTTTCGTTGCTTTTGATATTTTGAATCACAGCCTTGGTAGACAGGATGGACCGAAGCCAGTCCCAGCTTTACCCGAATTTCTTTCCACTGAAATGAATGATTAGCAACATATAAAATGAACAATTTAAAAATAAATGTATTGTAATGTAAAGAAATTAAATGTTTAATGAATGACAGTTAGATTCAGTACAAGGATCAGTGAAATGAGGAACGTACAGCTTTGGGTGGGTCAGATATCCACTGCAGACTTGTCTCGGAAGAAGAGCTCAAAATGTCCTCTGCAATTTGTTGATTTAAAGTATTATTGTTAAAATATGAACATATGCTTTCCTTACATATGGGGTTAGATTTCACACACACACACACACACACACACACACACACACACACACACACACACACAGTACTGTGCAAAAGTCTTAGGCATATGCAAATAACTGCTGTAGAGCAAAGATGTCTTTAAAAAGTTTATACATAAAAAAACACTAAAAAAAGCAATAAACAGCTATTAATGAAAAAAGCCAATAATTGGTGTAACAAACCTTTAAAATATATATACAGTATTGTAGTCTCAGGTAAAACATGAGTAATTTTATAACTAAATTACCTGCTTAGTTTTACTTCTGAGGACATATCACACCTGCTTATTTTTTTATGCATGCAAAACCCAGATGTCTGAAAATTGCTCTTTTACATAATATGCTGCTTTGTGTTCTGGCCTACAGATATTTTCTTGTTTTGTGTGTGTGTGTGTGTGTGTGCGTGTGTGTGTGTGTGTGTGTGTGTTTTGCTGGAATCAGAATTTAAAAAAAAAATTAAGTTCAGACTTAATGTCATAAAATAAACATGCATAAGAAAAGTTATAAAAACACAAGGTGCAGGGGGCAAGACTTTTGCACACCTCTGTCTCTCTCTATATATACAGTGTATATAGTTTAATAAATGATATATAATACATCTTAATTAGCTGTATATATCTGAATACATGTTAATTAGCTGTATAATGTGTAGAACTTGTTCTTGTCAACTTCTGAACTTATAGTAATAAATCGATTTTTTTTTCCGATTTCCGTTACATCTAACAATCTATCGGCAGAATCAGAACAGTTGAAGCTACAAACACTTGTCACAGTTGTAAGACTTCAGTGTCTTACCCTCGGGCGCGGGGAGTTGCGCGGACATGCGCACGAGGGAGAGCAAGCAGAGCGCGACCACCACATCCATCAGTCAGCGCGCGAGAAAACAACACAACCTCTCCGCTACTCTAATCCTATTATAACCACACACACACACACACACACACACCTGTACACTGAGCTATTCTCCTTTCCACATCACTCTAAACCCTCACTCTCAGTTTCACACACACACACACACACACACGTACAGTCTTTACACGTATTTGAAGTGACTTCGTTCTCTCATGTGAATGCTGGAGTAAATGTACCCACTCAAGTCACATCAGTACATTACATACTGTATCACATGACAGAGAGGAGTTGGTTTAACTAGTCCACTCATGAGTTTTCATACATAAAAAAAAACAACCTCAAGCTGTGCCATTTGTGACATTTTCCTCTGAGCTCACCCAATGAGTTCCTATTTAAATGAACTGACTTAGCAGGTTTTATTTATTTAGTTAGTTAGTTAGTTAGTTAGATTAACCACCTCAGGTACTGTAGAATGTCTCAGACAACATTTTAAATCGAATTTTAATTTGGTTTATTCATGATTTTATCCATACACACTTTTTTTTTCTACACGAATGCTGGGTTGCCTCTGTTGGATCATTTGTCTGTGTTATTTACAGAGAATTTGGTGCTTTTTGTGTAACCCAGGTGCTGGGTTGAAGTTGGGTTAGGTAGTGATAGCTGACACATCACAGACAAGACCGCCTCTCCTCCCAAAGTAAAAAAAAAAAAAAGTCAAAACTCAGATATGCCAATCCACATCATGGTGATAACTTGTGTTCCTACAGATGCCAAGGGGGAACTTACACTGAAACTGCTACCTGAGTTGATTCCACCTTGGCCGAAAAGACGTTGGGAGATAATGACCAGCGTTGCTCTCAGGCCTTCGTCATTCTGGTGGGACAGGCTCAGGAGAAAAGCACGCTACATGGGGCAGTTGATGTTTGCTTTAAGGCATTTTATATTTTTGACATGAACAATCCAAAGCAGTGTGTTCATATATAGGAATTTATCCAGAAAGTGGTCTATGAAATGGAAGGAAGTGAGAGTCCACACCTGTGAAATTTATACATTCAGCAATACTTGCTTGCAAGTAGAGACTGAAGGACTTGATCCTTTAATTCTGCTGCCCATTGGCTCAGAGTAGTTCAATGTGTCTTATCTATGGGGGTAATGATATGGGGGTATATTATCTGTTGGGGAGGAACCCTGGACCCTGGAGGAGCAAGGCAACAGTGTCGCCAATACCATTTCTGAGTTCACTAAAGTGAGTGAGCCAAAAACATTAAATTCATGCCTCCGAGTGGCGCAGTGGTAAAATGCTCGCTCTATCATCCGAAGATCGCCAGTTCGAATCCCGGGTGGTGCTGTAACCTCTCGCAGCTGGAGGTATAGAGAGAGCTGATTGGCCGAGATCCCTCAGATGGGAGGGATAAGAGGTACTCGGTGCAGCCAATCAGGGGCGTCTGTGAGCTCACGCAACGGAAATAGTGGATAGCGCTGTCCTCCGAGTGTGTTACGCCGCCCCCAACGGTGCGTGAGCAAGCAGTTCGAAAAGAAAAGGTCGGCCGGCGGAGGAAACACGTGATAGTCTTCGGCCCCCCCGGCTGAGTGGTAGTAGTAGCCTTAATGTGGGAGCCCGCTAGTAACGGAAGGAATTGGACACGACTAAATTAGGGAAAAAAGTCTGGGAAAATTCCAATTCAATTAAATTCACAGTTACATGCTGCACCAATACTGATATCAAGCAATGAAAAAGCTTGGGATTAAATTCATAATCATGTGTAATTGACACACATTTAGTTTTTTTTAACAGCACAACTTTCTTAAGTCTACTTATCAATATGTACAATGAATACAACTCTGACCTCAGCCCTATAAAAACTCAATATTAAACAAAATGATGCTGAAAATGTTGGGCTGTGATTTCCACCTCTGTAACAAATAATAATAATAACAATAACAATAATAATAATAATAATAATAATAATAATAATAATAATAATACACTAAAAACACAGGTCCCTGCCAGTCTTTACTGACCCCTTGGACTCCCAGGACCCAATAGAAATCCATGGCCCTAATGTATCAGGTACAAATCAGCATAATTTTTTCAGAATCCCTCCAGATGCAGCTAATTAAAGTGTGAACTCTGAAAACCTATTTAGGACTTTTTTTTTCACGGAATTTCAAAACATCCTACTGTTTCTAGTCAGGATTTGACAATATCCGGTGAAACATGTTACATGGGAAATGTTTTGCAATAGGTTTTTCAATGAGTTGCAGTAACCCTAGTTCACTTTACCTTCAGGTTGTTCCTCTAGGCACATAAACAAGTTCCAGTTAGTTCAGAATGCAGCAATCCTTCCCATAACCAGATATGAAGCACAACAAGGGGTGAGATATTTGCACATCACCCCATCTTATTCACATTACATTGGCTACCAGTGAAATTTCATATTGAGTTTAAAATACAACGGTACCACTGTGGACGGATCCACTTGAACATGAACATATTCTTGGACTCTGCTGATGCAGGCAATTTTTCTCTGATGGCTTGACACTACAGTTTCTTAATAGTTTAGACTGAAATTCCCACAAAGTTTTTACCTGACTCTCCAACAACAAAAGTGGACTTCGTATTAACTTAAACATCTTTACTGTTACACTAAACTTTCTAACACACAGTATGACTGCAAATCAATATCTGCTATATATACACCCAAATGAGGATGGGTTTACTGTTGAGTCTCAGGGCTTCTTCCTATTGTCAACTCAGGGAGACTTTCCGTAAATAAATAAATAAATAAATAAATAAATAAATGAAATAAGCTCAGAAAATGTAACAAAATATGTTTAAATTAAAACTATTTAATTAACTATTTTAACAATTTTCTGAGCTTATTTCTGTTTTTTAATTCTTTAAAGCTGTTTTGCAACAAAGACCATTTCTAAAAGCACTATATAAATAACAGAGAATTGAATTGAATTTCACTGGGTTGTCTATTTCTCACTTGTACTCTAGAATAAACCCAGTACATTACATGTCATCGAACAGAGAAAGTTTGTTCAACTGCAATATAGTCTACTATATATATATAGTAGTAGTCTCTATAGTTTCCAGTTTGACATTTTGGCATCTTTCCTTTAAACTTAAGTTCCCATTTAAATGAACTGACTTTTTTCATTTTAATTTAAATTAGGTTGATTTATAATTTTATGCATAAAGTTATATACATATACAGTATATGCATCATCATTATTTTATTTATTAATTTATTTATTTGACATGGTGATGTTTGACATATTTAATCATTTGCTTCTGTTTAATTTTTCTTTGTGCTCACAGCTTTTTGGTTTTCTCCCAGGCTAATGATTTCATATTTGTACTGCAGATAAAACGGTCAGTAGCAAAAAGTCTTAAAGCTCTTTTAAAAAATGGTTAGGAACCACAATATGTTTGCGGTTATTTTGTGATGGTAAAGTTCACAATAGGACATACAATAAATTTTTTATCAAGTATCAAAAACATAATATGAAAATATAAATTGAAGTCAGAATGTGTACAGTATGTGAAGTGTTAACTGAGTATTTCTATTTTGGAATACGTAATCATTTTTACTCAAGAATTTCAGGGTTTCTTAAAAAAGAACACAATGTACCAGAAAATAATAAGCTAGGCAAAAAGAAGTAACTGTGCAAGCAAGAAACTAGAAAAACAGGAACTAAATACAGTGATGGAGTCTTGCCTCGGAATTGAATTTTTTACACCTGCAAAGCTTTTTCTATGTAATCACTTAAGGGCCACTTATAATCTGTATACCTTCTCATTAATGTAATCACTCAATCAGACAATCTTGTAGCAGCACGCCATGCAGATACAGGTTGATCTCTGTGACTTTGACTATGGTGCCAGTTGGTCTTATTTGAGTTTTTTAAGAATGGGTTGTTCTCAAGAGATTTCACAATAGGTTCTACTGTAAGTTGAGTTATGCAAAAACAAATGAAAAAAAAATCCTGTAAGCTGCAGTACTAAAAAAAAAGCTGTGAGCTGTGAGTTTTAATCAATATAAAGTATTAATCAATTTAATCAACATATAAAAAATATTCACAATCTTTATTTCCAGCCAGGCAAGCCAAATAACATAAGACACTGCACAGTAGGTACGAAAATCTGTGGATTTAATGAACATTTTACTGTTTTTAAAAAGTAAAATAAGAGCCACATAATAGTCTTTCAAAATATAAAACAGATAATATAATTGTAGTATATTTTTACGGCTCTCTCAAAATACCTGGGCTGAAAATTATGATTTGGGTGTAATATTGGTTATTGTTTTATTCCATGTGGTTGGGTTAGGATGTTTTTGTTTTTTACCCCAACTAGTAGGTACAAATGACTTCACTAGGTTAAAAGATTTCCATGTCATTTTTGGGATGTCTTTAAACTATTCCCTGCATTGCTCAAAACCACAAAGAGATTTGAAAATCTATTTGAATGATATTTAGTGTTTATCATCATCTGAAGATATCAATAAAACGGTTAATACATAATAGCCAATTAGAAAAAAAAAGTGTAAAACCAACATGGAATCCACAAGCACAGTTAAAAGGAGGACTCCCATGTTTCTTGAACTGTCTCTCAACCAAATTTTCAGTAAATGTTTTACATAAAAAAGTGTTTAACATGAAAAAGAAAAAACAGAAGATAAAAAAAAAATCATAATATAGATTGTGACCAAAATTGGATTTTTCTGTATAATATATAAACATAAATCAATAATGCATATGTCATTAAAATAAGGTGGAATTTAAGAGGGGAAAATGCACAAACTCACATAGACTTTCTGCAAAGATCACATTCTGATCATTCTGATTTAGACATAGTTTCTCACACATTTTATACTAATTTCCCAAATTTTCTTTTGATTCTATAAAGCTGTTGATTGTTGTTAACACACTATATAAGTAAAAATTTTATTGAACTTTGGGTTACAATGAATAAACAGTGTATGTACTGTATATTTAATTTTTTTCTTATCCCAAAGACTTACTAAATGGCTTGGAGTGGCAGGTATATAAACTTTGTGGAGTCACTGATTCATTAACACTATGACATACTGTACTGTATGTTCTTAAATTGCCTACAGTCCTTCAGTCACTTATTATCAGAACAAACATTCATGCTTACATACTCTAAACACTTAAATGTGTTAGTAAAAATATTGGAAATTGACAGAATATATTTTGAAACATCTTTAGCATGGTTTTAAGTGTGAAAGAGATTACTGCAAAGACAGATGATGAGATCAAAGTGATTAGATATTATTATACTGTACATATACAGTATTATCCCATTGTTAACTTGGGTTTTTCTTAATTAGAGTCACTAATGTGATTTGTCCAGAAGATTATGTAATAAATGAACAGGTGGCCAGGATGACAAAACATTAAGAAATCTTGACTGAGGTGACTGAGGACTAAATGAATAGTTTCTAAAATGACTAATTAAGTCATTTAGTACTGATAAAAGCAATCATATTTCAATCATATAATCATATCATAAGTATTTATCAATCTTTCTGTGTATATCTTTTTGTTAAAAAAAAAGTTTTTTTAAATGGTTAAATGCATTATATAGACATGTTAACAGTTCCTTCAAAAAACGTTTAGAACTATATATATGGCAAAAGTTTCTCAGGCCACTACACAACCATTAATCTTTAAACTTTATATTGCTGACAAATGTTTTTTTTTTTTTCCATTGTTTGCCTATGCCTCTTTCACTTCTTGTTTTTTTCTGTTCACTTAGTCATTGGCACATGATAGAAGTTCCACTTTTACAGGAAAAGTAAATGAAAAGCTGCAGATAAAAGATGGGATACAAATTGCAAAATTATACAAAAAATGGTTACTAAGAGTTTTCAAAAATATATATGTAAAAAGCCATCCTTCCGGATCTTGAATTGCAGCCTATAAAAAACAAAAAAAAAGGAAAGGAATTACATGCACTCATTTATTGTCGAGAAATAATGGTGGCGACTTTTTATTGCACACTGACAGTTACCGGGTACCCTTTAGTCTCAACCTTCCTATTCAGTTATTCATGTTAAAACATTATTTAGTAATGCCCATCAATTCAAGTACATACAACATAAATTAACAACAACAACATAAATAAATGAATAAATAAACTAACTAGCTAATTAAGAAACCTATTTTAGCTGAATAGCTCAGGAAAGACAGATTGACATTTTAAGTTAACAGAAAAACAAACAAGATTTTATACAAAAGAGACAACTTAAAGTGCACGTATAAATGTGCAAACAAGAGTGACAACGTGACAACATGACATTTCAATACTTTGTGGTAATGAGGTAATGAATTTGCGGTAGCGGGATTAGAAACAGTAAGCAGAAAACGTTCCTTATAAGTAACAGCAAAGATAAAAATAGTTTGTGCGAATTAACGAGTAATGAATACTGTGCAAAAGAGCATTTGCAGGTTGGTGTGTACAATGTTTTGATGGTTGTTGAACAGTGTGTTTGCACGTGCGTTGATTTATCAGTCCAGTCTTAAAGTTTTGAGGTAGTTGGGTTAATCTGAGTGATTTTTTTTGTGTGTGTGTGTGTGTGTGTGTGTGTGTGTGTGTGTGTGTGTGTGTGTGTGTGTGTGTGTGTGTGTGTGTGTGTGTGTGTTTATCAGTCCAGTCCCCTTTTTGTTGAGGAGACGGATGGCTTGTGGAAAGAAGCTGTTGCTGTCTGGATGTGAGAGCCCGAATGCTTTTGTACCTTTGTCCGATCAGCCACCAGCATTGTCAGCAGTTATGCTGCACTGAAATTATTCTGCAATGAAACTAACAGCAAAGAGCATGCAGTTCCAACAGTACATGACTCACTCACTGGGGGTAAAACCCTCGTATTGTTAAACTATAATCTGAAGCTGCATAGCGTGATATAGATGATACTGTCACAATGCTAGTGAATTGCAGAAGATCGCACTTACAGGCACTGCACATATCCTTCAAAATGTGTTCAAGTAAACTGCATCAATCTTTTGTTGTCAATAAGTGGTAAGACATAATAATAATAATAATAATAATAATAATTATTATTATTATTATTAGTAGTAGTAGTAGTAGTAGTAGTAGTAGTATAATTAATGACAAAAAAATTTATTCACTACTAAGCAAAGGATATTCTATTGAACTCAACTGTATTATATTTAATAGCAATATAATGTACTCTAATACATTCTTTTCATCTTATTACAGTAAATAAACTGAAAGTTAATGTATTTATTACAACTTTGACTTTCTATACTGTATGTATTAGTGAAATTCAACCAAGCATATAAGTTTTCCTGTTTCATTTTTATTTTTTTCCTTTCCTGTTTCATCTTTAGAAAAAGTAGAAATGTGAAACAACAGCATAATTATTGGTGAATTATTATATTATATTATATTATATTATATTATATTATATTATATTATATTATATTATATTAATCATTTATCTTCTAAACCGCTATACAAGGTCATGGGGACTTAGTGATAGATCCTGGACAGGTGCCAATCCATCCTAGAAAACACACAGCACACACAACAGGCAATTGGGAATGCCAATTAACCTAACCTGCATGTCTTTGAATTGCAAGAGGAAACCCTCCAAGCACAGGAAGAACATGCAAGCACCATACACACAGACCCAAGGCAAGAACCGGACCCTCGACCCAGGAGGAGTCTCTGCATGTATGGGGTTTGCAGGTTCTACCCGTGCTTAGTGGGTTTCCTCTGGGTACTCCGGTTTCCTCCTACAGTCCAAAAACATGCAGGGCTAACTGGCATTCTCAAATTGCCTGTAGTGAATGAGTGTGTATATGTCTGTGTGCCCTGTCTCCAGGGTGTACCCTAGAAGATTAATTATATTATATTATATTATATTATATTATATTATATTATATTATATTATATTATATTATATTATATTCAGTAAATCACTTTCCCATTTTCTCTTACCACTTACTTTTTTCTGTTTTCTCTCAGATTAGCTGTTGAAAAGTTTAGAATTTTGGTCACATCTTCATTAATGAGTTAATAAGGGTCTGTGTTTTTTGATGAAAGAATTATAGGGGGAAAACACATGATTAGATAGTTCACGCTATTCCCCTAACAGACACTTACATTCTAAAATCCTTCTAAAATCAAATTAGAAAGCAATTTACATTTTAAAAAAAAGAAAATAAGCAAAGGAACAGCATGTTAATTATAAAATGAAGTAGGTTAAGTACATGGTATGTAACTGAAACAGTTTTGTTAAAAGCTCGTCCAATATGTGTGTGTTGATTAGTTGCAGTGTGTGTTGATGGTAGACCTTCCCTTCATAATAACCTAGTGCGAAAAGCTCATGAACACTCAGGAAATATTAGACAGAATTCTAAACGCAATAAAAACGAGGTTGTCTGAGACACATACTAAGCAACTTTTATTTTCCCCAAAACGTTTTGTTTTTAAACAGTGCAGTTTTAAAAGTGCAGGATGTCATGTAACAAGAATTCCTCAAATCCCAAACATAAAAGTGAAACGGTAGAGCCCAAAGCTTTCAGCCAGCAGTAAAACACATAAATAGAACACAATAAAAACACACACACACACACACACACACACACACACACACACACACACACTCAGACACCGACAGGTTGATTATAAATAAATAATCAATCATACAAGGAAAAAAAAGAGTTTCAAGATTAATACTGTTTTGAAAGATTCTCAGAAATACTGGAAGTAGGAAAGCATGACAGATCTTACCGGAGTGCATTGTGATTATTTTCTATTATGCAATGATACATCTCTGTGGAAACACTATAAAAAAATTATAGACTGGCATTCTAGTGACACCATTGTGTTTCCATGTAATTCATTATCTGCGATTTAATCTCTTTCTCTGAACATAATAGAGGAAGCTTAACTGTTTTGTGCATTTTCCTGTGGTGTATATTTCTATCCTATGTTTGAACAATGTAACACAAAATATTAAAAATAATAAATCTTGAAAATGGTGCTAAAGGCCTACCTGATACTAAAGACCAAATGGCAATGGCTAGAACTGTAGTGGCTGTATAATAGAGAAAAAAGCTGTGTTTAATGTAATTATAGACTTTTGTAGAAAGTAGACTTGGCTGTAGATTTTACTCTGTGTGAAAATTCTAATTGTACAGAATCAAGATGTGTCTCAATTTACTGCATCCTTTACTGTGTCTTTGAATTTTTCAGTCCACACAGAGCTCTTACCTTCTTCCTATTCCGTATAAAACATACAGATTCTTGTCTATGTGATGGATAACAAGTATGTACTACATGGACCAGAATGTAGCTAGTTTTGAGTGGATTTAAGAAACATTTTGTCATAAGTAAAATTTTTTCTAGGAAAACTTTTTGAGGGTTAATTTCAATACTCAATGTTTAAATCTACTTGCAGCAATATTTTGCCATTTGCCCGACAAACACTAATGGCAATACCATTTTAAAGAGAACATCACTGATATGGCACAGCAATATATGATGTATTGTCTAAAATACATCAACATACTATATACATTATACAATATAAAGCAGTATCTATTTATAAACCATTTATGAACAAATATTGAAGATGAACTAGATGAACTTAAATTGTACAACTGAGCACAATCTCAATCCTTAAAATAGACCTGTTTCTCTTACTGAAGTGCAAAAGTAATAAAACACCTCCACTTTCAACCCACACATTTCAAACAAACCTGTTAAGAGTTCTTATGGCTTGTTTTCATTTTTCCACCTTAAATTTTCTTCACTTGTTCATATAAAGTGTGACGTTTGGTGTTCGCCGACAGTCTGTTAATGTTAACGTCACCTTGTACCATCTTGCTCCCTTACTGCAATATGCATTTCTCTTTCTGACTTCCATACTTCCTTCGTCTCTGCTCCAGACCTCTTTCTAACCGTGCATCTTCTTCCAGAGCTCTGCAGCATACAGTATGAGGAGGCAAAAGGAAATGAAGGTGATAATAAAAATTACCAAAAGTAGCCTCATGTACATGTACACAGCATACAGTTGTTTCTACTGCACCCATCATACACTGTACTGTATATTTATAGGCTATGATCTATTATAGGAACAACAAAAGCCTATTTAGAAATATAACAGTACTCTGTAACAAACAGAGCTCACCCTCGCTCTTTGGCATCCATGTCATGGACCAGCTCATCCCTCTGGTTTACAAGAGACACCAACTCTTGTAGTAGCAAATGCTCTCTGGTTTTATGGGCCTGAGTCTTCTGCCATTCTAAAAAAAAAAAGAAGAAGCATATGGAATTGGGAAGAGGAAATGTAGGATGGGATATTGCCTCTGAATCCTATGGACTTGTCTGAGAGTGTGTGCAACAAGCATGCTTGTGAGATAAACCAGATATTAAAATTAGTGGTTGAATGGATAAGACAGCAGAGGGGAAATTAACAGAAATGTTCGTTTCAATAATTCTCCTTTTTTCTTAAAGGTTAGATTGGCAGTAGAAGAAAATTAAAGAGAAGCTGTAACGATGCGGGTCTCACAAGGGGCAGAACCGCATGAAAATGCTTTACACTGTTCAGAACCGGCAGATTCGCAGGTTGCTACCACTTGGAGTTCTGAACAGGCCATTTATACACGTGGTTGCCAATCAGCGTGAACGCGTCTCACCTGGCAGCGTGTTTATTTAAGGTTCCTGATACCTCGGCACTTCGTGTGATCATTTAGGTAGCACCGGTAAGGTATCAGGGTGAAAGAAAGAAAGAAAGAAAGAAAGAAAGAAAGAAAAGACAGACAGACAGACAGACAGCATCCAACAAGCCTCTGCATCCCTAAGACGCCGGCGAAAGAATGAAAGAGAGCGGCATGGATCAGCCTAGCGTGCACGCTCAGTTTAACTCAATAGTGCAAAGCACAAACTCTCTAATAAATCCTCGGTAAGGCCGAACGCCCCAAGAGGATTAAGTTTTTTGTTTCCAAGTTTTTTTGTTTCCAAATTTTTTTGTTTCCAAGTTTTTTTATTCTCGCTTTGACGGCTCAGTTTTCTTTTGTTTCCTTTTAAGTTCCTTAATTAATAATCCCACACTATCTCCAAATGGAAAGGTCTTCCCGTCCCTACCATAAGCAGTCTCGCAGCCTCCTGTTTCATTCACCCCCTCAGACACCCTGCGTTAGGGTTCTTACACATTAAAACATCTCGTGGTGCAGCTCTCCATACCGCACCACATAACAGAAGCCAAATATTCCTGGGAAAAATAGTCATTTCTGAAAGCGTCAAGTGTTAACAATCTAGGATAAGCAGACGATATTATTTTTTTTATCAAAAATCCCTCTAAAATATTCCTGTGTATGAATGTGAGAGTGAACTGTGGGCACAATCGGGTTAAATGTCATGTGCTAGCATAGCAGTGCATTTATCTAATCTGTAATGCTAACAAAGCTTAGCAGTGCATCTTTTGGCCTTTCAGTGTTGTTTGCTTGTTTGCTTGTCAGCTACTTCCAGAGCTGTGTTCTGTGACAAAAATGTGAGTGAAATATGAAAATGTATTTTATCTAATAAACACAAATGGGGAACGATGTTACATTTGCTTGGAAAAGATAACCATGTTGAGAGTGAATATGTGCTCATTTTCAAGCGTGCTTGAACTCAAAGCAAGTTTTGTGTCTCTCATAAAATAACAGAAACAGTAGATGAGTTGACATTTTCTAAAATATTTACCCTTTCCTTTTAAACTTGATAGTGGTGGCAAATGGATGTCCCTCTTAATAGATACAGTATGTAGATCTTATAAATATATAATAAGAATTCTCTTTTCTTGTAAAATACTTTGCGTTGTTCATGTTGCGGTGTCAGCAATAATGTTGCTTCATTTTTATTGTGAATGATTGCCATGGTACTGAAGGACCACAGAGAGGCCACAAATGGAAAGGAAATGATTTCATCCCCATCAGAATGTATTTACTGTTAGTTAATTATAATGATTAGATGTGTAAAAGTAAATGCGGCCAAAACATGGTATTGGTGCTAAAAGCAGTCACACCTAGGTGAAAAAGTGAATTTTCAGATAGGATGATATAACACCATTTTTCATAATACTTCATGTTTCTTATCTCTCAATCAATGCTTCGTTTTTGGTATGAATACACGTTCATATTTTTATTCTTTTTTTTTTTTTTTTTTTTTTTTTAATAAACACATTTACTAAATACAATGTCATGCCCTTTTATGTAGTGTCTAACTTTTTGGAATTCAAGTCTTTCAATATCATTCAGATGAAATGTAGATTTAGATTTCACATGAAAAGACATTAATCTGAAAAAGTGTATTACTGTAAAATGATAACTTGTTGCAACATCAACTGATGTGGTTACAGACGGTACAGTCTGGAATGCTTTAATTTAAGCAACAACTTTTACAGGTCATAAACCTGTAGAATTTTAGTATTAATATACATAAAACAATTAATTAATTTGCATTTTAAATTATTATTGTTTGAAGTGAGACAGTATAAAGTCACATATAAAATCACTCACTCATTATCTATACCGCTTAATGCTGTATACAGGGTTCTGGAGCCATTTAAGAAGACCTAGAGCACGAGGCCGGTTACACACTGGACATGGTGCCAATTCATCAAAGGCCACACAGACATACACACACTCATGTTTTTAAACTGTGGGAGAAAACCGGAGTACACAGAGCCTGGATGTGCAAGGCAACAGTGCTAACCACTAAGCCACCGTGCCGCCACCAAATCATCATCAAACCATCATCGCTCCAAAACAGCTGAAGTTAGCAGCTTTTTAGGGAAGCAAGATTGTTGCATAAATTTCAGAAGTAGCTTCTTTGGCACACACATTCTCTGTATTATATGTTTAACAAGAAAAAATAAATCATATACTGTATCTCCAATACTGTGTCATGGTTTTTCCATTAAGTGATTTTTCAATGACTTTTCTAGTAAATGCTCAAAAAAAACAAAACAAAAAAAAAGAGTAAGTGGAGTCAGTATATAAATTCTCTATACGATTTTCTTACCTTCTACTGCCATAAGATCTCTAAGCTCTCCCTTGAGCAGTTCAAACCTCCTCTCCAAATCATGCTCTTCTTGTCTGTCACAGGGTTGGAATTCTTATTAGAAGCTTATAAACAGTATGTATAAAAAAAACTCAGTCAGTCATTAGTGGTTACTATATACTGCCCAACCCAAAAAAACAGTCACCACCTCGATTTACCTAAGCATATATGTAGAGCCTTCCATTGGATACTTACTGTAGTGCAGTGACTAATGGTTCAGCTGGCAACATGTTATTGACCCTAACTTATGTGTGAGTAGATTCCCATTTTTGAAACAACTATGTCAGAAGACGTATTCAGTGGTCATGGCAACTCTGTTTTAAAAGGGTCAAATTACTGGACGTCATGCAAAGAAAACATTGAAAACAAAGATTGCTGAAACTACTAAAATAGGGTTAAGAACTGCCCAATTTTGAATGATTGTGGTTGGTTATCATTTAGGCATTTGATAAAATCACACCATAAAAAAAACTGTTTTCCATCAATGTATTTTTTTCTCCCCTGATGGCACGGGCGTATTACAAGATCACAATGCCAAAACTCATCAGACTTAAACTGTGAGAGAGTGGTTCAGGGACGGTGAAACATAATTTTCACACATGATTTGCCACCACAGAGTCCAGAGTCTCACTCCTAAGAATCGCGCTCAAAGTTCATTTAGGAATCAAAATATTCCTAGCTCAGAGTAGGACATAAAAGTAATTTACAAAGCTTTATACTCTTACTTTCATCAAGGAGTAGGACTGTGCCAAGAAAAGTGTGTGACGTCACTGTTTACGACACTGAGAGCTGCAAAGTAGGCTGCGCTTCATAGTGGATGTTGCAGTTTTGACAGGTTTTTGTAGTTTTAAATAGTGGAAAATCAGGTCTGTCAATCTGATCAAATCACTTAGAAAAGAAAGTCAAAAAGGGTGAAGCCGTTTCGCTTCCGGAGGAAGAAGTGAAATTTTAAGACATAATTAAAGCTAAATTCTGCCCTACTCTTGATCTCTAAAGATAAAAAGTGAGTGGACAGCAATCTGTGAAAGCATCAATGCCAGCTGTTATTGATGAATATTTCATGGTGGGGGAATGCGCATGATCTGTGGTGCTGTAAGGGCAAAGTTTGAAGTATTATTGCCGCACGTACAGTCCTTCGAGTTGTGTAAAAAAAACGGGTACACTGTGTTAATGAAGTGATGAAGTGCTGTTTATAACAGAGAATGAAGTACGCTCAAATAATTTTATAAAATTATATAAAATGGATATATAAATATAATTTTAATGTGTGGGCCATGAATGATGCCCACAGCTCCATGAAAGCAGCTGTTCTTTGTTGAATTAACGCTACATGGTAGGGAAATGCGTATGATCTGTGGTGCTTTAAGGGCAAAGTTTGAATTATTATTTGTGCCAAACCCAAATCATCACTGTTTCAAAGCTTGCATCTTTGCTGTTACTATAAACATAAAGTAGCAGTCACCTGTGGAAACAGCATATGAAATATTCATTAATGGACCAGTTGCGTATCGCATATACTGGAGAGTGTAAAAAAAAAAGGGGGGATTCCGATTTTGTCCAGATGTGTCACGCGCATCTCTGCCAGAATGCCATTTCCTCGTTACTCCTAACCAGGTATGACACCTCCAGAGCTCTACATTTTGGTGTAGATAAGAGTGATTTCCTATTTTAAGAATGTTAATAACTTGCTCTTACTCCTAAAAGTAGGACCAAGTCACTCAAGTCACTCTAAAATTTGTGGTTACTTAGGAGCAATTTCCTATTCTGAGACGCTTAGTACTGTAAATACGGGCCCAGGGCTTAACCCCATTGAGTATCTTTGTAATGTGCTGGAGAAGACTTAGTGCAGCAGAAATTGATGTAATTCCGGATGGAAATAAATGTTGTGACATTGCATTAGCTTATCAAACCATGCCTCAGTGAATGTATGCCATAATGAAAGCAAACAGGGGGAAAACAAAGTATAATGGCTTTTTTCTTTCTTTCTTTTTTTGACAGGCAGTATACAAACAATATTCATAGAATTACATGAAATGTTATGTGCAGAATCTTACAATAATTGTAGATGGTCTTGTCTCCTAATTAAGGCATTCTTCTTGTTAACTAGCGTGAACCACTCCTGAATGAGTTTCTCTTCCTCTGCACGATCACTATCTACAGGAAACAGGATAACTCAATCATTATTATTATAGTGGAGCTTCAAATTCCTTTACAACATTTGGTACATATTTAATGGAAATTATCGCTTTAATGCGAAATTACCATTGGGATAAAACAAGTACATAGAAACTGACTTTCTTCTGCATGATGAGACAACACAACTTCTATATAAAGTTGCATCTAAATAAAATAGAATATCATTGAAAAGTTTATTTATTTCAAAAAGTCAACTGAAAAAGTGCAACTCCTATATTATATACATTCATTACACACAGACTGATATATTTAAAATGTTTATTTCCTTTTAATTTTGATGATTATGGCTTACATATAATGAAAACCCAAAATTCAATATTGGCGACTCATGATGTCGCACTCTAAACAGCTAATTAACTCAAAATACCTGCAAAAGTTTGCTGAGCCTTTAAATTGTCTCTCAGTTTGGTGCTTTAAGCCGGCTTTTCACAGAGTGCTGTATACAAGCACATTAATGGAAAGTTTAATAGAAGGAAAAAATGTGGTAAAAAATGTGCAAACGCAACAGGGATAACCGCAGCCTTAAGAGGATTGTGAAGCACAGCCCATTCAATTTCCATTTAGGGGAGATTCACAAGAAGTGGACTGTAGCTGGAGTCAGTGCTTCATGTACCCAGGACATGGGCTACAACTGTCGAATTCCTTGTTTCAAGCCACACTTGAACCAGAGACAACGTCAGAGGTGCCTTACCCCTGGATTTCTGTTCAGTGCCCCAAACTCCTTTTTCCAGATGAAACTTAATTTTACATTTAATTTGGAAATCAACGTCCCAGAGTCTGGACGAAGAGAGGAGGGGCACAGAACGTTGCTCCAGTGTAAAGTTTGCACAGTCTGTGGTTGTTTGGGGAGCCATGTCACCTGCTGTTATTGGTCCACTGTTTATCAGGTCCAAGGTCAGTGCAGCCGTCTACCAGGAAGTTTTAGAGCACTTCATGCTTCCCTCTGCTGACCAGCTTTATGGAAATGCTCATTTCATTTTCCAGCAGGTCTTGACACCTGCCAAAAGTACTAGTAAACCAGGGATACCCCTGCACTTGATTAGCCAGCAAACTCACCCGACCTAAACTCCATAGAGAACCTATGGAGTATTGTGAAGAGAAAGATGCGAGACACCAGACGCAACAACGCAGAAAAGTAAAGGCTGCTAACAGAGCAACCTGGGCTTCCATAACACCTCAGCAGTGCCACAAACTGGTCACCTCCATGCCATGCCGCATTGCTGCAGTAATTCATGCATAGGGATCGTGACCATACTTTTCAAAAGTCCAACATTTCTGTGTTAAAAAATATATTTTTTAAATTTGTCTTAAGTAACATTCAAATTTTTTGAGATACTGAATTTTAGGTTTTCATTTCACTTTTTGAACTGAATTACTGAAATAAATCAACTTTTTCGATGATATTCTAATTTATTGAGGTGCACCTGTATATGATTAGTTTTGGAAAGTTGGCACATGAAATGTGTAACCAAAGTATATCTAGTGCTGCTCTAAAGACTATAATACTAGATCAAGAGAATACATCTAGGTAGTAAATAATAAATGGCTTACCAGACTCCATAAACCTTCTTAGTGTCTTCTCTACAAAGGCAGCCCTTTGATCTATCTGCTTCTGCTCTGCTTCCAATGCCTGCATCTCGCTCAAGACATACTGACTGACATCCTACACACAAACACATATTTCCTTTCAACAAAGACATAACAAATGTACAACTATATGTACAAACAATTCTGTTAGTTAATGTGAATTTTACTTTAAATATTTAATATTCAGCTGTGGTTAGTAGTTGCCATTTATATTTTTACTTTTTTTTTTTTTTTACAGTCATACAAGTCTGGATTATACTACAAGTTATAACTATAAACATACAGTAGGTAGATAGATAGATAGATAGATAGATAGATAGATAGATAGATAGATAGATAGATAGATAGATAGATAGATTTTAGTTTACAAGAATACCAACAGTAGCCAATAATTTGCTATGCTGAGTTGAGATGGATAGAAAAGTACAATATCTTCATCACAGAGGT
The DNA here is from genome assembly GCA_011419295.1 of Clarias macrocephalus. Taxonomy (NCBI): domain Eukaryota; kingdom Metazoa; phylum Chordata; class Actinopteri; order Siluriformes; family Clariidae; genus Clarias; species Clarias macrocephalus. The sequence continues at coordinate 6,890 of JAAGKR010007911.1, read as the reverse complement.
GAACAAACTTACCTGGCCATGTCCTGCTTTTCCCTGTTCACCACTCTCCACTACACATACACACAAAAAAATAAACACATTAAAACAGTCAAAAACTGCAGTTCTTTAAATGTATCAACATTTCATCAAGTTATTTTTACAAGAGCACTAGCTTTAAAAATCTCATTACAGCAGCTGACAAATATATAGCAATTTTTCACTTTTTTTGAATGAAAGTTCATATATTGATTATAAGCAGGGCCTGTCATAAATGATAGCTGGAAATAAATGCAAATGCAGACGGGAGATTTCATGGAGAGACTGGAGGGCAAACATTATGTTCAAAAACATAATCCAGGCAAAATAATAAAAGTCACACTAACAGCAAAAGTTGACAATTTGGCATTTTCTATACTGTACAAGGTGGAATAGAACTGGTATAAAAAAGAAGCGATTGACAATGGATGGAAATAAGGACTGGGTAATGAAAGATACATGCACACTCCGCATTACTGTGCAAAATGAATGCAGGGATGAAGTCCTTAAAGACTGTCTGGAAAAAACTGTGAACAGGTGTGTGTGTGTGTGTGTGTGTGTGTGTGTGTGTGTGTGTGTGTGTGTGTGTGTGTGTGTGTGTGTGTGATTACAAATCTGGAAACTACGAATGTGACATAGTTTGTATGTGCTGTCCATTGTATAGTCCTTGGTGGCCTTATTTGTATAAATGGGAAAAACCATTAGTTTATCTCAAAATGTAACATTTTTTAATATGTGCTCATGAATGTGCAATTGAAATCTACTTAAGAAACGCGATCTCACACCTTCATTATGCACACTTCATGGTAACATGTAAAAATTGGCAAAAGCTGGCATTGTACATTTAAAACGGGCAGAGTGTGCAATTAAATTCCATGCAAACGAAGTCGAGTTACCTAATAAGACCCCATGTAAATATTATGTGTGCAAGTCTAAGCTAAAAAGCCTCAAGATAAATGGTGGGTTAAATGGTGCATTATTATAATACAAGGCACTGCTTGTAATCTGAACATAACGAATTGTGATTTAAATTAAATAAATGTGCTCACATGCACCTGGGGGTGCCTTGGCTGCTCCACTCTTAGCATGACTTGGTCCAATCTGTGTTAAAGCAATAAACAAGCTATTTAGTAAATGAAACATAGCCTGGTAGTGACATTCTGTTAATTAATTTTACAGTTTTGTACACTGGTTCCCAGTTAAATGGACAGTTTAGCACCTTAATCAGCCCATGCGTATTTATAAAATCAGCACAAGTTTCAACTGTTTGAATTATTTACCAAATGATAACTAAATACGGTTATATATGAAGGCTTTTTAAAGATTAATAGAATGTACTATAATTTAATATAAACAAGTCTTTCCATCATGAGACTTCCCCTTTTATCTATCTATTCAATATTATTAAGAGAAAAAATTTACTTTGTCATTTGACCCAGAAACTAAACAGATTCAAGGATTAAACGTATTGTTAACTCAGAAAATAGGCATATTGTATATTACAATGCAACATGACTTGGCCATAATATTAAATATAATATAGTAAGAATTAACCATGTTCAACCTGATGCTATGACGCTCTTAATCTTTCTGAAATGCTGATTTCTAACATTACAATTAAATATGTATTTAGATGCCCAACAATATGAATTTAGCTACTTTACAAGTGAGTTAATTTTACTATCTAAATTACCTCTGCTGCAGTTGATTTTTCGGACATCTCATTCTCTTCAAAAGACTCCCCTCTCAGCTGTGATCGCCGCTTCTTTACCAAATCTGCATCCCTGACATGAGAAAAACCTTTGGTGGATGAACTGTGAGTCCTTAAAGGAACAACTGGAGCCTGAGCCCCTCCTGATGCTCCTGCCTGACTTGCACCTTGTGTCCGTTTGGTTCGAGGTGGCGGTACTAAACTACCGTTGCTATTTGGATTCTCTTTAGTCCCTTTGTCATCAGCATTTGCATCTGTCTCCTGAGCAAGGTGGCTGGTCTGGAATCTCTCAGCATAATAGCGAGCAGCAGCATCAGGGTCTGTGTTCTGGATTTTCTCACCCACAGCATAGCTTGACTCACTGCTGTTCTGTCCAATTTGCAACACACTGAGCTGCTGGCCAGTAAAGTGTGTTCGTATTTGACTGAGGTAAGTCATAACAATGAGCCGGTCAGGCACGGCCAGCAGCACCATGTCAGAAGGCTCAATCAGCTTGGATATGCCCAGTTCAGCAAAGCTATCAAATGCCTGTGAGATATCCATGCAGCGGTGATTACATGGAAAAAATAAATGCAGTCAATAGTTAGATCTCAGTTTATGATATGTATTAAATGTACTCCTAAAACATTTAAATGACAAGGGAAACAACTACTGATTTTAAAAATAGATAATAGTTAGGTTTCTCATTGGATAAACTCAGCATCTTCACGGCATCTGTCACATCTGCATCTGTGCTAGTGGTTAACACATTGGCCAAAAAATGCTAAAAGGCTACCATTTATTTTGTTCAAATGTTAAATGAATGAAAGACATAAAATATACCAATTATTGACACCACACATCACAATAACGTCCAGAATATATGTTTATATGTATATGTTTGTGTATCTTACTTCCAGAAGAATTCCATAAGTAAGTTAATAATGCACGAGTATATGCATTAACAAGATGTTTTCTTGATCACACCAAGCTTGAATAAAATTCTTCTGCTAATTTACGGCATATTAAAGTGTAGTACTATACAATGTGACTCGTCATATCAAGTCAGGTATTAAGTCTCATAAGTTAGTTTTGCGCTATGGCCAAAGGAATCCAATAGATGAAACTTATACAATTTTCTTAACTTCCTGATTCTTCAAAACATCTGAAAAAGACTTACATTGTTACATTGTTCTTAAGAACCTCAGTAAACACTATTCAAATTGGTTACTTGTGCATTTTTTTCACTATACAAGTTATTTTGAGGGGTAGCATGGAAATCCTGTTGTTAACACGAGGCTGAGAGTTCTCTCCTTTTAACCAAGCCATGCTATCAAAATGGAGATTATTGAACCAGGAATTAGAAAATAAGTATAACTCAAATCACATAAAATGCACCTTAATATCTGATTTAATTTGATAGGGTAACACATCTTTATGAAATTCTGATTTCTAAGATTAGAATTTCAGGATTAGATTAAGATTTACAAATATTGAAGATGCTTTAAGGCATTGTGCTCAGATGAAGATCACTACTGAAAGAGTACTGATTTACTCATCACACAAAAAATTATGGAAAAATTATGATTAAAAATGGTAAAATGAACAGAAAGATAGGGACATAAAAATGTAACCTTTTTGTTGTTCTGCTTAATGTCATAAGGATCCAACATTTCAAAATCCCTAGAAAGATGAAACAATCATTTAATCATTTCTGAAATCATGTAAATAATCACACATAATTTTACATTTTACGCACATAATTCCTCAAATTTCAAAGTACGTACACTTTTTCAGGATGGAAATTATGGAGGATGGCACAGAATGCAAGACCATTTCGCCAGGAAGTGCTGAAGTTTGTGATCTTCACACCTTTGTGACCTTGTGTTACTCTTTGGCACCACTCTAGAAGAGACTGGCTGGAATCGACAAGGCTTGTTGTCTGAGATGAAAGAAAACAGTGTGAAAGCATATTAAAAACACATATATAAAAAAAAACTGGAGTACAATACTATTTTCATATGCTGCTTTTAAAACTGTTTTAAATATACATATTCTTTTGTTTATATATATTTTTTTTCAATACTGCTTTTCAAATTGGTTTTATTGTATCATCTATTCTATACCTATATTAAATTTTTGTGGCAATCATTGAAAACATGTTTCTTTACTATGCATGTTACAATAAACTTGTAACTAAATGAATTACTACTACAACACTATTTGTATACCTCTGCTTCGCTACTTGCAGCAGAGTTTGTTGGAGAACTTCCTTGATGGACTGTGGCGTCACTCTTCGTTTTCCTTTTGGTGAGATCTTGTTCATTGATCTTCTTAGTTGAATCCTTCTCCAGAAAGATTTCATCAGTGGAGACAGAGGTATCATCTGGAAATGAGGCACTTAGACGCTTCTTCACACGAGGCCTTGGCACTGGCAAGCTTGAAGAATCTTCTGTGGCTTGTCTAGGAAAAAGTGATCAAAGACAAATCCTATGAAACTAAAATGCAAAATTGGATATCTCTTATATTCAGGTCACATATGTTTTTGAGCTGTTTAAGGTCAGGATTACAAGTGCTTGTATAAAACCACAAAAAAATACACTAGACCAGCATAGTTTTTTTTTTTTTATATCATTTACCCACAAAAATGTCTGCAATAATCTGTCCTTCATAACATACCTCTTTAAAGCTAATGTAGAAGTACTGTAGTTTCATCTAAAGACAAAAAAGCCTTCTCTTCTCTTTTTTCCTGCTTAGTATCCATTACACTTGCTTCTATATCCTTATCTTTCTCACTGACTGTTTCTTCTTGTCTTTGGATTTTACCCATACTTTGAGGAACATCACATCTTGTAGTCTCACTTATAGTTAAGGCTTTAGCAAAATCACTATCTTTCTCCCTGACAGTCTTTTCCACTGGCTTTCTGCTGCCTTCAAGATTATTCGAAAAAAACTCTGAACCGGCTGAAAATATGCTACTACCAGGCTTGTTATTCTCTAGTTCAAGTGCTGTGGCTGTCTTTTCTGAAACCTTTAATGAAGGCTCATTTCCAGACCTGAGCGGTGGGTTGCTTTTAGTTTCATCAATGGAGGAGACAACTTGACTTGCTTCTGGAGAATTTTCATCTGGAAAAGTTGCACTGAGGCGCTTCTTTGAACGAGGAGCTGGTACCAGTAGACATGCCTGTTTCTGTCCTTGATCAGGGACAACTGGAGAAGAGGACGGCACAGTTGGAATGTCATCATTAGAAGATGCACTGAACCGCTTCCTTAGATAAGGGATTGGCAGAAGAGATTCTGTGAGACTGACTTGATCATCTGACTTCAATTTTACTTCAGATGCAATTTGCTCTAGCCCTCTTTCAGCTTTTTTCTCTTTGCCAGGGTGTGGATCAGTAGTTGACTGTATCTCACTTTCAGAGCCAGACACTTGATTCGTTTTCTGCATTTCAGTTTTGTTTTTTGCAACATCATCATCTTTAGAAATGCCAGGCACTTTGGCTATACTTGACATCTCATTACTGTCTGAGGTGCTGATTTCAGTCATACCACTTTCCACTCTGTAATCATCTGGTAAAGATGCACTAAGGCGTTTCTTTACCCGAGGCAATGGGATAGGTAGAACAGTGGGACTCTGCACCATAGTTTTAATAGAAGAATCTTCATTTGTAGATGTCAGGGCAGTTTGCAAAGATGTGGGTATACCAGCAACTTTGTGCACATTCATATCCTCATTATTAGATTCAGACATTGCATCCTGCAAGCTCTGGGATAAATCTGATAGACACTCAGTCTGGTTTACAACAGATGCACATTCCTCAGTATGTGAGGATTCCTCAGTCAGATTACTGTTTATCTTGCTACCGCAAGGTGAAGCAATTGATACACTGAGGCAAGGAGATATTGGCTCTACATCATTTATAACCGCTGTCAAAGAAGATTCTTGGAGCGTGGCACTTTGGCTACTTGACTCCTGCAGTGCTGGTAGTTGACTGGAGGTCTCGTCGTTTCTAACTTCTGAAAGTTTTCGTGCAGATGTTAGAGAGGATGCCATTATCTCTTCTTTATGAGGCTTGCTGCTTGTAGGCTGAATGAGTGCCGTGATCTCTTGAGCACTATGATTCTGTGTTCTTGAAAATGACAACAGAAATCATTGTTTTACTTTTTTTTTTACTAATTAACATCTAATCATTCTCATTATTTTAAGAGCATTCCCATTAACAATGTCATGGAAACAAGCAACTAATTTACAAATTAAACAAAGCCCATATGTATTGGCAAGCAGTTTCTAAAACAACCCCTCAGCCTCCAATTAACAGCATCATGCTTTTTTAAACTTTCAAACATGCACATGTTATAGATCGACTAATTCAACCATTACGACCTCAAGAAACAAACACACAAGACTACTTCAGGAAATGCTTTGCTGTACAAAAGTATGAATAGCAAAATGCATGTAATCTGGCTTATGCCATGCTGTCACTCAGGAAACACTCCAACAAACACTCACCCCTTCACTATTGTGAATGGCTTATCTAAAAACTCTTCTTCAGTATTCACATCAAAATCAAAAATTTTCTTTTTTTCACTAATCTCAAGTAAATTGTACTGGACGTTCTCTTTGTGTCCTTTGGTAATATCATGTAGGTCTGCCTCTGTTAGTGGAGGCCACTTCTTCATCTGGCTATGTTCTCCACTCCCAGCAAACCAGCTTTCAACATCTTTAGAGAACAGTGATGTCTCAGATCGACTGTCAGCAAGGCGCCGCATGTGTGGTTCAAAATGTACAGGGAATTTAAACTCCTGCGGTTCAGTTGATGAAACATGTAAAGCTTTTTGTAGGACTGCCCCCTCGGCAGGTTCACACCGAGGCTGTTTGGGTTTCACGCTTATGTTATTCTCAGGATCTACTGAACAACAGGGGTCATCAGGGGTCAAGTGGCCATCCACATCTGCTTCAAAACCAGAGGGCTGTAACATCGCAGCCACTGTCTCAAATCTAAGCACAATGAATAACTTGAGTGGCGTACAAAGAAATAGCAATAACATATCTCAAATACTTGCAAAATCCTTTTCAATCATGGTTACAACAATGTTTTACAACATTTACAAATCAGTCATTCAATCTCAATTGAGAACTTTTAATACTATAATTTCTTATAACCCTTACAGTACATGTGTGGGC
>JAAGKR010007910.1:0-33955 GCA_011419295.1 Clarias macrocephalus | reverse complement strand
AGCCACAAGACGTGATAATCAACTAGTTACAGTATTTGGAATGTTAAAATGATATGAGACAATACCCAGATTTGGAGGACAGGGTAAAAAGGGTGCATAGATAGATAGGATAGATAGGAATCTTGAAAAAATGAGAATCTTGTCTGTATGGAAGTTGTATATTTTTCAAATATTGTTGGAAGCTCCAAGTATGCATACTTGTGCTAATGGTGGATGGTATACAGGTGCTTCACATTGGCTTTGGCAGTTAGGAGGGGTAGATCAGCAGTTAAGATGTTGGATTACTGATTGGAAGGCTACAGGTTTAAACCCCAATACCATACAAAACCTGCCGCTTGAGCAAACCCCTTAACCTGCTCAGATATGATGTATATTGTGACATCTGAAAAATGCCAAAAATGTGCAAATGAGGAGTGAAATTGGTTCCAGGGAAAACCTATGAAGGATGCATTGCACCCATGGGGTCTGTATTGTGTTTGGACATTGACTTCATTTCCCAAAATGCACCTCCGTCACATGTTCTAATCATCCTCATCTATAACTTGTTTAATTTGTGTATAAATTGCCCTAGATTAGGTTATTTAGTCTTCTTGAATCTGACTCATTTATCGCTGTTGTCGTTCATGAATAAATGTCTTCACATCTGCATTTACACCATGCCTGCTGCAACCATTCCTGATGATAGAGCTCATGACTTCTGTATGTTTTCACTGTATCATTTTTGTTAGTTGAGTAAAATGATGACTACAATATTTTAATACATTTCAGTAAATGTTTACGGTCTTAACGAATAAGAAGGTAAAGGAATTTAAAAATAGGGGTCAAATATGAGTCCAAAAGTAGTAATGTTCCCTTTTCTGTAATGTCTCCTGTTATAAAAATAGCAAGTGTAGACAGAAACCACAAAGTAAAAAAAAATCACTATTAAGAGGTACATCAGATACAACTCCTTTCCTCTAGATTTTTCTTCGTGAACTCAAGCTAAACTTGAGATTTTGCAGTGTAATTGTCCACAGGCAGCCCATTTCATCGGGTATGAAAGTCAATACGTGGCCAGTCAGAAACAGCGCTGACAGATTCTATATCTAAGCTTCTTTTGTGCAACAGGTTTCCTCAATGAGCTTGCAAATTGCTCAGATCTTAAACACAAAGAACGCTCTCACTCCCGCAGCCAAGCATCTAACTGTGCGGAGATGATTATGATGATCATGATAATCATGATGATAATAGGGACTGGTGAGAAAGGCGAGGGTTGCGAGACGGGGCTGACTTCAAAGCGACAGATGAGACACAGAGGACAGGATCAGACACTGATACAGTACAAACCAGGCTTGAAATGTAGGATCCTTCACACACAATCAAGTCTGCTCAACAAACATATACATGCACTTGTAAAACACACCAAAGTACTAGCATTTGTCAGAAGACTGTGAATGATAAATTAGAGTGTTTTGCTAAAATGATATTCCAACAGGGATACAGGACCCATTACAAATCCTGATTTAATAGGTAAGACCGCATACATTATTTATGATAATATCAGGTTCTAAGAGATTTGGCACAAACTACAAGACTGTGCCTAGAGCATAACATGATCACAGGAAACATCTTATCAACATTTCCTTTATATGCCAACTGTACTCTAACCGTAATTGCAATTTCAATGAGTCTTGGCTTGGCTTGGTTAAAAAAAAAAAAAGAAGAAGAAGCAAACTTGGCTGTACAGTACCTTTGGAGTTAGAGGAAACCTGCATACATTCATTGTTGTTGTTTCTAAGAAAATTCTGCAATGTTATTATTAATAGAATTCTGCTCTAGTACATATTTACATTTAATAGCCAAATACAAGGGGTGTTCGAGTCAAACCAGGACATTTGATTGTGCAAAATAACAACACAGTTATGAGAGTAAGACCTACCCTTATTTCTCTATTTAATCCTCTGCTACAGTAAGTGCACATATCCCAGTGTTTCACTAGTGCTTGGATACCATCAAAGTCACCTATCTATGATTGTATGCCTGATTCACGTCGGAAACCCTGGCCTCCCAGGAACTCCTTCAGCGGCCCAAACATGAGGTAATGTGCAAGTGGTGTTCGTGAATGAATGATTGTGTGTACAGTTCCCACAGACAGATGCCTCACTACCGCAAGCTGGTGACAAGTCATCCATTTATTCTCAAGTATCATGAGCTCTACTCGCTGAATGTTCACAAGAATGAATGCAGTGGGGTCTGAGACACTCAGACAGGTTAGACACCTCAACAGCTCAATTCACGTTTTGCTGCGGCTAATACTGTATTCTGATCACCGTACTGTGTTTGTCAGTCAGTGAACTACAATTCAAAAAACAATCGCCTCCATTCATGAAAAAGTTTATCACACGTCCCAGTTCAACTTAAACATCGACGCACATATATTTTTTTTTTTTGTCCAGATAACAACATAACATGAAAGTGTTAAAATTTTAGTTAAATATTCCAAGACAAGCAAAGCAGTCTGTTCTTATGGCCCATGTATATTTCAGCTTTCTGCCACCAGTGATGCCATTCTTCTAAAGCTACTTTTATATTCAACCAAACATCATTTCTCTTCAAGTGGGTGGTGAATGTTGGTGGTGGAAGGGAATGGCTATAACTCCCACAACATTAACTGGGATCAGGATGATTTAGGATTGGAACAGATTTTCCTTAAGATTGGTTTGGGCATTTCAGACAAGTTTTCAGATCAAGCCATGAGGACGTGCAACAAAGTAACAAATTATCTGGTCTGTGATGCTTTGATGGCTTAGTCATTTATTACTGCTTGAACATTAATATTATCCATGATGATGCCATATACCAGGAATGCAAATTTGGGTATGTGAAACTCGCATTCTTCTATTCCAACCTGAAAAAGTCCAGTGGTCTTATTTGGAGAAATGTACGTACATTTAGTATATATTGTTTTAGAGAGCTGGCAAAAAAGTCATCTATGTACACGCTGCCAAACATGTCGAAATTGTCTCATAGGAAGTTAATACTTGAGACACAAAGGAAGCATTGACCAGTCTTAATGGCATAACCAAATATTTGTAGGCGTCGCTAAATGTCATATTCATCCAATTCTGATATGGTTGTGGCACTACAAGGAACTAATTGAGTGTGAAGAGTGATTTAATCTGTTTTAGGGCAGGTGGTAGTGGGGGGGGGGGAGGAAGTGTGATTTAGTTAATACTATGATTGTGAAGTCAGTGTTGAACAAAAGCTAGTGAGGTGAAAGATCTGATCTAGCCATACTTTAAGACTTACTTTAAGACTTATGAAAAGTCCTCTCTCTCTCTCTGGGAATTTGTTCAGAAGACGTTGATTACGTCTGTGAGAGATCTACAGTACAGTACATTCTCCACGGCACACAGCATACTGATCTATAATATTTATTCAATCCATGGAATTCTTGCCTTATGTGCCTGGATGCAATGTGATAAATTGGGAATCCATTGATTCACTGTGCATGGCACTGGTGGCAATATGTATGAGGAAGGACTGATGGCTGATGACTTCCTTGCCAAACGTCCTTCAAAGAATGCACAGGAATCTGCAGATGGTGGATTATGCTGATGTCTGTGAAATTTTTATCTGCTGCAGTGTCCATGAGCACTGAAATGAATTAGTTTTCTTGTCGTGTGGACGACAAAATGAAAATGAAATAGTTTAATGTAAAAGCTATCTTATCACGCCGTGGTGAAATCAGACTGTCTGCACTTTCCTGAAGGGAAAAGGGTTGCATCAGTAACTGAACAAAACGATGAGATGCTTTTTCACAGTGAAAGTAGAGACCCTTTATAGTTGTTCACTTGTTTTCTTGACATTTCTGCTTTGTATGGTTTCATGATGTTCTCCGATGATTCAATTTAGATGTCTAGTGATTCAGCGTGAGAACAGGCTGTTGACAAGCACAAGGTCAGGTGGCCTCACAGATGTTGTAGTCATGTTAGTAAACAGGTGCTTATGATATAGGCACATCTGTGCACAAACTCAAACTGGGACTTTAATTGTGCAAAATAACAACGCAGTCATGAGAGTAAAAACTACCTTTATTTCTCTATATAATCCCCTGCTACACTAATGTACATATCCCAGTGTTTCAATACTGCTTGGACACCATCAGGTGTCTCAGTATGCCAGAGGCATGATTGAACTTCTTGCTTTATGTCTGAAATACTGGCCTCCCAGGAACTCCATTGGCCCAAACATGTGGAAAAGGCTTGAAGCAACACATATGCATTATTGTCAGATGAGCAACAAGTTATCCATCGATTTTCAAGCATCAGTCATTCCACTTAGAGTGGCCTCTGAGTCACCTTGGCCGGGATCATCATTCACGGATGTATACAAATACCCATTTTCTTTAGTTTTCAAAACTAATAAATCAGGTAATAAAGTCATAACAACAACAACAACAGCAGTTGGTTGTTTAAGACATGAAGGTCAGCTATTATGGCATAGCTCCTGCAAAAAAGGTATAGTCAAGTGCGTTTGCAAAACCCATCAAGCATCATGATGAAACCGGCTCTCATGAAGACCATCCCAGGAAAGCAAGACCAAAACTTACCTCTGCTGCAAAGGAGAAGTTCATTTAGAGTTACCAGCCTCAGAAATCACCAATTTACAGCACCACAGGTAAGATGAAGGCTTTACAGAGCATAAGTACCGTAGCAGACACATTGTTTAAAAGACAGTTTCTTATAACTGGGTATGCAGCTGTATTCAGAATTAAGCAATCACATTTAAACTCATATTAAACACAGTAACACTGACTCATCATTTAAAGTGTCTGTGATTAAAACCAAAAAGTTCCCCAAAAGGTTCAGCTGTTATAGAGGGCTTTTCCTGACATTTTATTAGTTACTGTACATCTTACAGCAAAAGGGATCTCATTGTAAAAAAGGTATCACTCAGGAGAAGGCTACAAAAGCATTTCCGAAGCATTTTATATATATATATATAGTGGAACCTCGGCTTGCAAGTAACATGATTTACGAGTGTTCCGCAAAACCGAGCAAAGATTTTTAATAAACTTTTTAATCGGAAACCGAGCAAGTATTAGTTTACGAGCGTTGAGTATAAAGTATCACGCATGCGACTCTTATTTTGACACAGAGCGTGTATGTTTGTTGTGAAAGTTAAAAAGCGAGGTGGGGAGAGGGAGGAGGAGTGTTACTGTGTAAAACGAGGCGAGGGAAGGAGCTAATTCCACACACACACACACACACACACACACACACACACACACACACACACACACACACACACGGCGCCTGCGCGCTCCCACGGAAACACTTATTTATCGGGATTTATTTGTACTTTTTTTATAGATTGTATAAATTATTTTTATGTATTTATTTTTTGGGGCTGTGGAACAAATAATTTGATTTTTCATTATTTCTTATAGGAAATGATGATTTGGTTTACGAGTTTTGGAACACGAGCCCACTTCCGGAACGAATTATGCTCGTAATCCAAGGTTCCACTGTATATAGAACACAGTGAAGACAGTAACCATCAAGTGGAGAAAATGTGGCATATGGCAACAGTGACATTACCAACAACTGGACATCCCACCAAAATTGATGAAAAGATGATAAGAAAATAGAGGCTGCCAAGGGGCCTACAGGATCATTAAGGGAGCTGCAGGAATTTCTTACAAGTACATGTGACAACAATCTCCCATATTCTTCAAATGTCTGGGCTATGGGGTAAGGTGACGAAAAACATCCATGCCTGGCTAAATTTTGCCAAAACACATTTGAAGTCTCCCAGAAGCATGTAAAAACTTGTGTTATGGTCTGATGCAACCAAGGTGGAACTTTTTGGCCATAATTCCAAAAGGTATGTTTGGCGCAAAAACAACACTGCACATCACCAAGACAAGAACACCATACCGACAGTGAAGCATGGTGGTGGCAGGATCATGCTTTTTGGCTGTTTTGCTTCAGCTGGAACTGGGGCCTTAATCAAGGTGGAACTGCTAGAAAGCTGAAGAGGTAGAGAGGAACTTCATCTTTCAGCATGACAATGACCCAAACGTACATCCAAATCAATAAAAGAATGGCTTCACCAGAAGAAGTAGAAGAAGAAGAAAGTTTTGGAATGGCCCAGCCAGACCCCAGACCTGAATCTGATCTGTGGGTCGAAGAGTGGGAAAGTTAAGATGTACCATGCTGATAGACTCCTATCCAAAAAGTAGAAAAAATCTAAACAAAATCAAAAGTTGCTTAAACAAAGTATTAGTTTAAGTGTGCACATATTCATGCAACCACATTATTTCAGTTTTTCATTTTGACTCGACACCCCCTCTAAAAGATCTCATTTTACTTTTTGATTGAGTTGTACATCTTATAGGTCACATTAAAGGCGGAAAAAAGTTCTAAAATGGATTATCTTGGTCTGATATTTTACAACACAAAGCCTGAATTTTTAACAGGTGTGTGTAAACTTTTTATATCCACTGTATATGCTTGATCCAACTTAATCCTCTTTAGAAAACTAGAATTTGTCTAAAGGTGTAAGAATGAAAGTGAATACTGAAGTCTGAGTAAGTTTCACTGAAGGCTGGTGAATAAGGCACAGCTGGCTGTGACTCACCACAGAAGTCATCAAGGTCTAGGATAAAGCCCAGCCAATGTCAAACAGATAAGAAAGGGGGAGAGAGAGAGGGGGGAGCAAAATAGGAGCATCTTCTTATCATCACTCATAGTTCACAACAAAGCTCCTTAGTCATACTTTACTCATCCAGAGCGTTCGCCATGTGGTCAGTGAGCTCATCTCTGGCTTCTAATGGCTGTTATTAACAATATATTACATTTATTAATTTAGCAAGAACTTTTATTCAAAGTGAGTTACAGTAAAGCAGTATACTGTTCGGGCATAAAGAAATGAGGTTGTTCACATTTGGACTGGAAAGAACAAAAGGAAATTTAATACCTCAAGTAACAAAAGTGGTAGTTTCTATTGTTTTCTGATTTTGTGAAAGTCTGTTTAAAAATTTGTGTCCTGCTCTTTTCCAGGTTCCTGCTTACTCTTACCTTAACAACACCACAAACAGCTTGAAAGATTATTGCAATTATTTTTTTTTTTTTTTACATCTAAATCATATCTGGATGACATGAATGAAAATGTATTAAGTGCTTAATGTTATTTAATATCTTACTATTTCACCTTCTAATAAATTAACTGTAGAATGTTAGTGAGGACCCAAGTAATAATTGATGACATATTTGAGCTTTACTGTATATTGGACGTTTTCAATATAAATAGCTGAAGATATTTAGAAAGTTAAAATCCGAAAGGTGCCATGACCATTTCTGTGCCCAAGAGAGCAAAACTGGCATCATTATGTAAACATGTGCATCTGTAAGTTCATGATAGCGTTGGATGGATAGTATTTTCCTTCCTGTGGCACAAGGAGCTATGTAAATTCCAATGCTAAATTTAATTTTTTAGATTTACAGTAAAATTATTCCACTTATATTCACCTGCAATTAAGGCTCATGACATTTAGATCAGTATAGGTATATAATATAGTATATGATTTTATAAAGATGAATTTTATACCTCTGGACACTGTATTTACTTTATTTATTTTTTTATGATGTACGTATATGTGATAGAGACATGAATATGTATCAGAGACAGAGGTAATTTACAGAGGGGGGATGTGGTTTGTAACCCTCTAATTATCCAACCAAGCCCATAAAACCATCCCACCCAAATATCTTATGAGGATGCAATAACATTAAAAACTGTTATTAAACATGATAAAATGGTTGACTTTCTTAAAACTATGTAACATTCCTCTTGCCTCGTGTGAGACTTGATTGCGTCCAGTCCGTCATCTGCATCTTTCCAAGCATGTGGCCACAAAGGTAGGCAATAATAATAGCAAGCACAGATGCAATGAATAGAGGAAGAGTAAAAAACCCACTAACAATTTTAAAGTTGGGACTGGGAATCTCAACTCCTAGAATGATGAATGTAGAGAGAGATGAATGCTTTCATGGGTTTAAAAGAAGACCACAGGCAAATAAATACAAAATGGCATTTTAAAGCACAGTACAAACACATTTACAGCATTTGGCAGTTGTATTTTGTTATACATCTGAGGAATAAGGGCCTTGCTCAAGGGCCCAACAAGGGAAACTTGGTGGGGGGGTTTAAACCTGGGACCTTCCAGACCGTAGTCCAATGCCTTAAGCACAGATCTACCCCTGATCCCTACACCATACATTTACAGCATTTGTCAGACACCCTTATCCAGAGTAACTTATACTTCTAACTCATTATACATTTGAGCGTAAAGGGCTTACAGTAGCTCAAGGACCCTGCAGTGGCAACTTGGTGTTGGTGGGCTTTGAACCTGGGACTTTCCAATCATTAATCCAATGCCTTAACCACTGTAATATACAGGCAATGTGCAAACACCAGTGAGAGGGAAAAGAGAATATTGAAATTCCAAATTCCAATTCCAGCAAGTAAGGTCAACACAAGGATCAGGAACACAAAATAACATACTGTATCTAATCATCACTACAATTGTTTAGTGAACTTCAAACCTATCTCAAAAATGAACACTGTCATTAGATCAGATGCAAACATTGCATGTCATTAAAAAATCAGAGCACAGACAGGAAAGGTGGTATGGGGTTTCTTAATTATTCTTGTAAATAATTATAATTTGAAATGAGTTCTTTTTATCTCACAAGGGTACAGGGTGCCAATCCATCAGAGGGCACAACACCACACATTCATACAGTCACTTACACACTGCAGACCACTTGGAAACACCAATTCACATAATCAGCATGTCTTTGGACTGTGGGAGGAAACCTCAAAATCCACCAAGCAGGAGGAATAAATGCAAACTCCACGCACACGGACCCAGAGATGGGACTTGAACCCTCAACCCAGGATCTGTGAGGGCTTTGTGCTAACCATTACATAATTGTGCCTTCCACACACAAAAAAAAGAGTAAAAACAGAGGGTGAATGGAACAGTAAGGGAAACGCTTCTTATCTGTAATGCTTACTGAAGGATTTCACACTTTTAAGTCATTTAGCCAATTAAGCTCTCAGGACCTGACCATGTGAGACATTTTGACATTTTGTAATTGTACACATTTCCTGTTTCGTTTCACTGTAAGTAAATCACTAAATAATAAAATGGAATGACTAGCGGCAAATGATGTTAAAATAATTAGCTGGGATTTAAAGGGTTAAATAAATTGTAAAAATGAATAAATAAAGGAATAAAAATGTTTATACAGCTGTCCTGCCTAAAGCAGATAGTTTTCTAATGGATAATAAAATGACCAGATTTTAAAAGGTTTAAAGAGATCAATTTAAAAGAAAGATGAAAATAAAGCGGTAATATTTCAAAAGATTTACTTATAGGCAACTTATGGGGTCACATTGTCACCTTGCACCTCCAGGGTTGGAAGGTTGAATCTCGCTTATGGTCTGTGTGTGTGGCGTTTGCATGTGTTCCCGGGCTTTTTGCTCCACTGTCCAAAGACATGCTGTGTTTGCAGGTGTTTCCAAATTGTCCATGGTGTGTGAGTGTGTATGTGTGCACCTCATCCAGGGTGTATCCTGCCTTGTGTCTGAAGTGCCCTAGGATAAGCTCCAGATAATGAATGAATGAATAAATGAACGAATGAATGAACTGTTATATACTGTAATAATCTATAACGGACTAAAATAGTTTGTGGTCTTGGGTAAAGATCTTTTAATGATTTACTTATTATTATAATGATACGATTTCATGTAAATCATCCAGCATTCTTAAGAGGCCCCTGTGTGTGGTCTGGTAATAAATTCAACTGTTCTCCATGTACTCTACTTGAGTCCAAAAATAAAACACACACCAATAATCTTGCCAGCCTGTTCTGACACTCTTCAAGTGGGTAGAGGAACTGGCAAAACACTATAAATGAGTGCTCATAGCCCTGTATAAGTTTTGCGGGTGCTTTAATTAATGTCCCTGTTTTTGCCACCGAAAACAAAGGAACTGACTTAATTGAGGCTCAAAGGTGGCTGCACCACTGTAACAGAATATTACCACCTGCTCAAGCAGTGTTGCTTTTTTACCAGGAATATTTTGTGCCAAACCCAAGGCCTCTTCATTCTCATGCAGGAAATTGAAAAGGCTCTTTGTTTGCAGGCCCATGCACACCTGGAGGGAGTTAGCTTAGGCTCAGTGCTCCTCCACGCTAACTTGGGCAGTGAGGGTACGGAGTCGCTTGGCACCGCTACACCTGGTGATACACTGACTCCGAGCAATGAGAAAACTTGTCTCTGTCGGTGCTCTACATGATGACCAGATGCTGTTTGGATTTTATTTTTATTCTGGACATTATACTGTATACTGTATTTACTAGTAAGTATTGGAAGTCAAATGTAATCTGGTTAAAAGATTTCCATCAAAGCATCCCACTTTATATAGTGACAAAGTCTTATGGGAAAGAATGTTAAGATGTTTCAGTATATGAAAATAAAACAAAATATTTAAATACTGAAATCTGATAATAATTGACATGGAGCATACCTTTACTAAACAGGTATTGTTAATAGGTAAGGTTAAATATACAGTATTGTGCAAAGGTTTTGAGCTGCCCCTCTTTTTTTTTTTTCAGATTAAAATAGCATTAATGATGTAGATTCAATTATAGAAATGGGAACAAATGTTCTACTCGGATACATTGCAATGTAGCTGCAAAAATTTAAAAATTTAAAAATAGACCTTAGCAGCAACCTCATTTCCCCTCTCATCTGTTCCAACCATTCAGCATCAAAACCGGCCTGATCATGTGACATCAGCTGCACACTGGTTCATGCCTTAGTTAGATGTTTTACAAGGCCTTAATTATTCATACAACCAAAAGACATTTTGCTCAGGAAGAGGTACTGGACAGAAGATGAAAGCCAAATAGTCCTTCAGGAATCAAAGCAAAATATGAATAAATGAATAGAGGCTCAAGACTTGTGCACATTACTGTATATAAAGTTAGTGTAATTCTACAGCATTCAGATGTGTACGTAAGTATCTGTATATATCCATCATTACTTTCTTTAATATATTTTTTCATTATTTTCTTTAGCAGCGAAACAGTGATGTCAAATTACCACTGTTTAGTAATTTGACATCATTTAGCAGGTCCTTTTAGTTGTTTCGTATCCAGGCCTCGTTTGGGTCTCAGTATGTGGGTTGATTAATCCTTTTACTTTGCTGGAGTTAAGCAACACCGGTGATCCTCTAAATAAGTCATTACAAACATCTTTTCATGTCAGTGTTGTGGTGTGTGTGGTTAGTGTTTCCTGACAGGATGCAGTCATTACAATTAGTTGGCTATATAATGCTCCTCAGTGGCTCCTCTGAAGAATGAGAGGAGGAAAAAAAACTTGACCTTCATTAGAAAAGGTGCTGAACACCAATTACCAGGAGCAGCCAAGCTTAGAGGATGAAGGCACCTGTTTCAGCTTTCCCATCATGCCCCTGACCTCCAGTTAAATACCATAACTACTTTAAACTGGAGGCATCACCAAAAGGACACTTTTTAATGTGTATTCATGCACCGTTGAAATAACATTCCCAAATCTTTCTTTCAGTTGTTCTTTTCCTTCCTTTTCCTAGCACAGACCAATTCCATTTCCTTTTTCTGCAAATCCTTATTACACTTTTGTTCTCTTTTTAATCTTTTTATTTTATTGATTATTCTTTTTACCCTCCCTATACATTCCTTTTCTTGTTTTATGTATATATTGTATAGTTTATATATTTTTATATATATATATATATATATATATATATATATATATATATATATATATATATATATATATATATTCTTCTTGATTTTTCAAATCTAAATATCCCTGTTCCTCATCCAATTTTTTCACCCAGTCTCATAACCTTCATGTTTTTCTGTTTTGCATATGATGTCTCCTTTGCCTCATCCCTTTCCCTTTTCCCTATTCCCTTTTCCACTTCCCAGTGATATCTACTTCTCCTGCTTACCCTCTCTCCTCTCCCTCCATGCCCATCCTTGCTCATTAGGAGGTGTTAGAAAGCTGCTGGAGTGAGAAAAGCTCTCTGTCCTCATTAACACTCCAACAAGTAGAGAGTGACGAGAGGCAGTGGAGAGGAAACAATGGCAACAGTGTTGGAGGAAAATGAGCCGAGAAGTGGGGAACGGTTTTGTCCTGGCAGAACAAAAGCATTTGTTTTGCATGTGTCTAATCGCATTCGGCTTCATCAGGCCCAGGTGCAAAACTGCAACATCGGAGCTTATCTGTTGCACCTTGGGCTGCAGTCAGCCCTGACTGGACCTTCTAGCACCTGATCAATGCCACCTTGTTTAAGCTGCAAATATGTGTTGGACGATGAATCCATCCTTGCTGATACAATTGATTATTATTACACTTATCATTTCATACTCAATATTTCAATTGTACTGTTGCTGTCATTTCCACAAACCACTTTTATACTTTTATATTTTTATACCACAAAGTTTACACTTTCATTTCATGCATTCTGCTTCTGTGTAATGTATATATGTTTCTATTTTGTAACTTCATTTCTAGCCTTATTTAAATTTTATTGCAAATTCTCTCTTTAGTTTAATTACATTCTCTAGTGCAATATTTTCATTGTAGTGAAATCTGTTTATTTAAGGTCACAGATGCATTTCACTTCATATCACATTGTGTATGTTTGTGTATGTAACAAATAAAAATGTAATTCTAATTTATAATTCACGTTGCACGACACAGCCAATAATTTTGCACTGAGATCCAGCTTCATCGTGATTTGAGATGGGTGGTTCAGCTTCAGGTTCGGAGTTGTCTGAGGCCATGAAGCACTCTGGAACAGGTAGTTTGGATGATAACAATGTAAAAATACAAAAGAATACTTTCCATCTCAGGACAGTATGATATTTGATCTTAGATGTGTTTTTGATCAGCAGCCAGCAGTGGGAAAAACAATCAATTAACTATTCCATTTCAGCAGATCCATTGAAACCCACACACACACACACACATACACACAGTGCTGAGAGTCCAGCTACTGGGATGTTTTACAAGCCGAATATAGCAAGAACATCCAAAATGACCCGAGCTCAGAGCTCAAATCACTGAGTCTAGAGTTGTGAGACTTCAACACTGTTACTGTAGTCCAATACAAATAATATTAGGAAACTTCACCTCGAATAAAATAGCTCTCTATCAATAATAATAATAATAATAATAATAATAATAATAATAATAATCCTGGCCGCATCCTGCCCACATTACTCAGATTTTTACATTTAAAACCCTGTATGAAGCCTTAACTCTTAGTTAATTACTTACTAAAGCTAATTATTATTATTATTTTTTTAAATTCTTCGAACACTGGTCTGTGCTATTGTTGATACTATTTGTTTGTGTGTGCATGTGTCTGAAGATTAGATTCATTTGTGAATTTATAATTGAGTACAATTTATTTTCTCTGTCTGGTGTGTTGATTGTGACACAACACAACATGATGCCAGCCCTGTCACACTTGGTCACCTGACCAATTTATCATAAACACACTCATGTAAATGTTTACTTCTAGTAAAAAAAAAATAGTTTTACTAGTAGATAAATTTGTGAATTTATACTTCAACACAATCACTTTTATATCGCCATAATAATAAAATCATAGTGTTATTAATCTCCAGATGTATAACAAATAAAAAAAAATGTAAACATCATATGACTTGTTTCCAAATAACAGCAAAGCAGCATGACATCATTAATGTAAAAATTAGTTACTCTACTGTACCTCAAGTCATTCAATTACTGAAATTTGAGAATATTGTATTGTGCTATATAGTGTTAACTGTCTGTTTTATGGAATGGATAGATGGGCTAATTGTACCAAATTCCCGGAGCTTAATCATCTCGCAAGATTCTTACACTGAGTGAATGAATGAGTGAAATGAATACTAGAGCCTATGAATACTAATTTATCACATACAACTCATCAATCTGTTTAGTAATATCACTTCAAGTTTTAATTAAGTAGAATAACTGTTTTCTACTATTATTGAAGATAATTTTAGAAGATAATTTTTTATTTCTGTAATAATTCATTTATTTTTCTTCAAGTTGCCCGAGGAGAAAATAATGCTAAAACACTTACTTACCACTTTACAGATTCATGAGTTTAGCCATAATAACTACAACACTGAAATTAAATGTATTTTGATATTGATTTCTTACTATTCATATCTTAGTATAATGGTTCTCAAAATGGAACCCAGGGACCTCCTAGACATTCTGTGAAGCATAGCATGGGGTCTGGTTATCTTTTTGTATTATTTAATTCCATTTGTAGAAATAACAACCTTGTTTTAATCTAAGTTATTATTTATAAATGTAATCAGGTTATATATTATGTATTATATATTTAATCAGTTTTATTTGTAAATCATAGTTGACTCATAGAAAACTGCATTTTAAAATTACTTTGGTAGCTCCACTGATATTCTGTACATCTATTTAAGGTGCAGTTGTCCATTTTTTAAATTCCATACTTTTACAAATAACCTGGAAGATATGTAGAACAATGTTTCAATGTGCCCACCATATTTTTTATTCATTTTATGTAGCTTCGTGAAAGCGCGTGGGAAAGGGGTGAAGGTCTCAAGAAGTAACAATAATAAATACAATAATAAAAAAAAACTTTTCTGCACTTATTTATGCACTGAATACAAGAACAGTGAAGGTTGAGATGTATGAGATTGTTCTGAGACAATTCTGATAGACTGAGAAAAAGAGAATAATAATAATAATAAAAAGAGAAAAGTGGAGTGGTATTAAGTCTGGTTCTATTCCATCTTCTGTTATATATATATAATTTTATATAGTGCCTATGGATTCAGGTATTTGTTCCACCCTGTAGAAAGAATACACTTTCAGGATCAGTTGATCTGAATGGGTTTAATACCTTGAAAAAAGCTGGTCTTTTTGCTGGAGGTTGATGGTTCAGGAATTGATGGAAGGTCTTGGATTTTCTAGACAAGATAATGTACACTTTTAAATTATGTTTAAGAACTTAACCTGTACTAAACAGGTCTGTGGAACAAATTTTACTGTTAGTATTAAGAACTGATGTCTTAGCTTATCAGTTATTTTAATAGTATTTGTTGTTATACTTTTTATTGTTACTTGGGATAATACTGTAGAATACCGTGACACTTAAAAAACTACCTTCTTTTTTTTTCTTTTTTTTTATGTTCATTATGTCATTTCGTACATTTGTAAGCCTATACAGGTCATAAAATTATAATCACTTTATACAGTATGAACAAGCTTTACTGTAAGGGAAATTAACTAATTAAGAATGACCTGACTGTGGGAAACTTTCACATGTAGTGTGTAGACACTTTTACTTCACAAGTAGTGTTTGTATTTTAATTTTCACTTTTTTTCTCACATGCATAATTGATTTTGCATATGACCCCATACAATACATGTCACATCTGTTTACTTGGAACATTATGAGAAGACTTGAATAATATGAGGTCACATGCACAATTCATCATTCGTAAGTCATTTCTCATCTGTTTACCAAAACCTAAAAATAATAGTGCACTCTAAGGTGTTTTTTTCTTCCATTTACTTTAGATTAGCATATTAGTGTCTGAGGTGTTCTGTGGGATTCCAGAAAGTTCTATAAAGACTTTCAGCTTGACCTTGCGCGCACCTGAGCTCTCTGTGTTCTCATTTAAATCGCTTTTTTTTCTCTTGTTATATTATTCAAAACGAAACCTCGGTTCTCGGAAACTTTTATTGAGCTCATGGAGATTGTTGTATTTTTCATGTTTATCGCATTGATGAAAAGGAAATGTCAGCGTGTGTGATTTCCCGTGTAAGCAGCATGGGCGGAGTGCGCGCGCGGTGAGGGGAGGACCTTTACGTAGCGCTTATAAACACACGCACGCTCACTTACTCAGTCAGAAAAAGGTGCACTTGCTTTATCACACACCTACACGCACGCGCACACACGCACGCGCACAAACTCAGTGTCATGGCACAGAACGGGATTACAGAGAATGGAGAGGCACAGAATCTGAGTTTACCCCAACCTCAGAAGATCTCAGAGATCAAACACACCAAGGTAAACTGTATTATTATTATTGTTGTTGTTGTTGTTGTTGTTGTTTTTGTTGTTGTTATTATGCACACCATATTAGACACTCTATCCCATAATAATTACTACTACTACTACTCAGGGTCTGTGTGTAATGCTCTGTATCCCTTCCAGGTGCATTGAGCTCTTAAATGACGTGTAGTCTATCCAAAACAAACAAACAAACAAACAAACAAACAAAACAAAACAAAAAAACACATCATTCTAGTAATAAAACTTTCAAATCTCTCCCACATTGTAGCTTTTTATCAATAACGAGTGGCACTGCTCTGTGCAAGGAAAGACCTTCGCTACGTTCAACCCTGCAACAGGTGTGAAAATCTGCGACGTGCAAGAGGCTGACAAAGTAAGTGGCTCGATCTTATCACAGATATCATTACAATTTTGCTCCTTTCATGCACAGTACATAGCTTAGATTTAATCGTCTAACAACCGCTCTATGACACCTACAATAGTAAGCATTATGGCCTTATACATTTTGAGACTTCCTTAAACAACAACGAAGATTTAGATCAATTAAAAATAAAAATAAAAATCTTTTATGTCTTCGTGCTGTTAAAACAAGTGTTTTGCAGAAACATTTATAGTGTTATTTCATTTGTGTAACTGTAACACAATGGAAGTTCATTCAACTCTTGTTTCATTCAAGACTATGTTTTAAACCCTCACAGTAGGAGTTACTTCATCACTGCAGCGTCAGTAGTGCAGATGCAGTAGATTTCACAGCTGTAATGTGAATTCAACACTTTTTCAAGGTATTAGTGTTAATTCAGGGCTGTAAATCAAGATTGATCGTTATGCATAAATACTAGCTGTGTGTAACACTAACTGTAAGAATTCTTCCAACATCATATAAAGTACTATAAAGATTTAACACTGAATTTCTGTTGTGTTTGTGAAACCAGTGTATAACATAATCATAAAACTTTACACAAGTTTATACGCTTAGAGTTTCTGCTTAGAGTTTCTTCTGTATAACATCTACAAAAGTGGTTCAGTTCAGTGCTTCAAGGACTGTATGAATGAAACCCAAGTCCTCAGATGATCTTTTTCTTTTTAAATGAAGTTGTAATATGACAGCTCTGCGTCCTCAGGCGGACGTGGACAAAGCGGTGGAGGCAGCGAGAGCAGCCTTAAAGCAGGGCTCAGCATGGAGGAGGATGGATGCGTCAAGCCGGGGCCGCTTGCTGAATGTGCTGGCTGACCTGCTGGAGAGGGAGCGTAGTCTGCTCGCTGTGAGTGCAAACAGTAGTCCGCTTCCCCCCGGCGCTGCTTAACACGCCTGTCTGAGCGCGTCCGTCACACACTGCCACAGGTGTCAGGGGCTCACTGAAAAAAAAAAGGGCTCGGTGTTGATAAAAGGAGCTATGAGCAAAAAAAAAAAAAAAGGACAGCTTAGAAGATTAAATAGCACGTTGCAAAAAGGTCCAGTGTTGATTTCGCCCCCAGAGTGTTATTTTAACTTTTATTCACTTCAGCTGGTCAAACAAACACTTTTAGGCCTAATTGAACACTAAAGGTTCGTTATACTGAGATGGGAACATGTTTACTTGAGTACAGATTTGGAAGCTGTTTCAACTGTGTAGGTGTCGATCACTGATACTCTCATATTGGACCGAGTTTCTTAGTAGTATAAATAATCTGTGTAAAAATCACTCACTCATACTCAGTAGGATGCAGTTCAGTGTAGAGCACAAACACACTTTCTGAAACTTGTTCAAACCTAGGGACAATTTAATGTAGCTAATTCAACTACATGCGTGTTTTTTGGAAGGTAAGAGGAAATTGGAAATCCTGTAGAGAAAACCCATGAGCACGGTGAGGGCATGCAAAAATCCACACAGCCAGAAAGACAAGCTCAGGATTGAGTGATAGGAAAATCCGAAGTAGTAAAAACCTTCAGGTTATGACGTCCTGATATAGATAATGGTGATGTTTTTGATATTACTAAATGCTATGAGTAGTCTTTAAAAAAATCAAAGTTCCCAGCAGTTCCTCAATCAGACTGTTAAACTGCCATTTAAAAAAAAGTTTTTTTTTAAATAAGATTAAATGTAGGTAAAAATAGAATGACCAAATGTAAAAATCTGATACTTGAACCTCACAACACATGAGAAGGGAATCATAATTCTATGTTTGTTGTTGTTGTTGTTGTTGTTGTTGTTTAGCAATACACAGTCATTTGTTTAATTTAATCTCATACATTTTCCATTAAATTGCCCAATATACAACTAGATGCTACGCTCTTCCTCTATTTGTTAGCTGCATTAACCTCACAGCTCTAACACAAAGCTAAAGAAGCAAACATATCTTGGCTGATCGACTACATTTGGCATAAGGAGGAAATTGTGTAAATGTCATTTTTGGCTGAACTGTTGCATTAAGCTCTGTCATAAAGAGATTCATATTTTTCCTGTGTACTGAGGAGCTTTTTTTATTCTTATTATTATGTCCAAGTTCTTAATGATTAGTCGAACATTTGTGTAACTGTTGTTGTTACAGAAAACAGCCAACTTCGAATTTACAATGGCACTGGCGGAAGAACACGATGACATCATGAGCAATTTCATGATCTCTCCCTTACACACATTCGAGCGCACATACAGTTCTTAATTTTGAAGTATACAGTATTAATATATTTATTATATTGACTTAATTCGTACTGCCAAGTTGAATTAAACTGGAGCATGCATTTGGGAACGAAGTTTTGCAGCTGGGAGGGACGTATTGTTTCCAGAACGCCTAGAAATGCATTAATACATGCTTTAATTCTGTCCTGCCATTGAGCTTATTAGAAAAATATTAGTTGCTCTCTAGGAAAAAAAAAGAATAGGCAATAGTGATTGTAGGTCTTTTTTTTTCTCTTGTTGATACATCAGTTGTGCCATGTATAGTGAGGATCAGATTGAACACAATTCTGTTTTTATAGTTTAGTTGCCAGTTGACTCTAAATGCATATAAATTATGAAATATACCTACTGTATATTCTATGCAACAATAACAACATTGCTAGATGTGCTTTTACTCAAATTTCAGACTGGTCAAGCCATCCTGCATACTAATGCCTTGCATTTGGATCTTCTGTTGGAGATGAAAACTTAAATATAATTATAACATAAATATTCATAATATACTGTAGAGGCTGTGCCCTCAATAACCTCAGACTCCGATTCTAGGTGGACAGGATTGAAACCCTATGTGGTCGTCTAATCTTGTAGCTCATACATCACTACCTTTGACATGATGTAATTCTGACATACTTTTCATGATTAGCCAGTTTGAGAATTGCATGGACATACAGGGTCGAGGTATTCTTATTAAAGTATATCATGACTGCTTTTAAAGGACAGCCATGAACATTAGACAGCACACAGCCACCCATTCAGTGCTTATAAAGCATATTTAGTAATCCGTCCATCATCAGTGATCTACTCTGCCAAAACAACAGCTCTCATGAGGAAAAGTTTGGCCGGTTCCACCAATCGCGGTAATCGTCCTCCATCTTCCAGGCCTCAATTTATTATAATAGTTATTATTTCATTTCTGAACTCTTGATCCCAGAGCATATTAAATCCTTGGCATAGCTGTCACATATAAAATTGTTGTTTATTAGTGACTGCTTAGTGCATCACATTTACTTATGTGAATGTAATTTAAATTATTAATTAATTTATTTGTCTTGGTCCTAATACCTGAATGATGCAACACGATAATATGGAAAGCTGAGATTGTTAATACAATAAAGGTGGAAATATTCTTAGAAACAAATGAGGCCTGATTTTACAAGGGTGAAATTTAGCGATAAACAACTGGGCCAGGAGTAAACCCAACCATTTAAAGATATTTTAGTAGAAATGGGCTGGCATGGAAATGTGAATTTCATGCTTTGATCCAAGTTGTTGGATATCAATGTGCAAAACGGAAAGTCAGTTCAGAATCAGACTCAAAATATCTGCAGCGTTTCTTCGCACAAAATGAAGTTTTCTCATTTTCTCACTTTTGGCATTATCCATATTTTAAGATAACTTCACATTTGATTGAGATGCAGTGAGTTTTTAGAATTATATAGAAAAAAAGTTAAAATATATAACAACAATATGAATTGTGTTTCGATTCTGATACAAACCTGTTCCAACATTTTGGCTCAATGTTTTATAATTTGCTTCACAATAAAATTAGCTTCTTATTAAGCTTAACATCTGGTGTTATAACTAAAATTTTACATTTGTATTATATAAGTTAAAATCACAAATAATTAACCTGACCGAAATATTTTAATAAAGGAACAATCTATAATCAAGCAGCCATTTTATATTTACTTTATTTATAAATTTATTTCCTACAGACTATGGAGACTATGGACACTGGGAAACCCTTTCTGCAGTCATTCTTTGTTGACCTGGAAGGAAGCATCAAAACACTGAGATACTATGCAGGCTGGGCCGATAAGATCCACGGAAAGACCATGCCAGTGGGTGAGTGTTTTTTCAAAAAAATGGCACATGAACTCTTTTGAAAAGCCTCGCCATATCATCTGTCCGTGTATCGTGTTGAAAATTAAGAACCCGTAAAACATCTCAACGTTCACTGTAGTGAAATGGGCCGACACAGGGGGATTGCCCTTAGCTCTGGGTGGTAATCCAGCTTTCCCTCTCTAATTCACCTTCTCCACCAGCGTTCTTGTCACTCCAGGAGATCCAAAAGACAAAACGACGAGCTCCCCGCTTTCCTCCTGATTAGATTTGAATAAAGCGCTTAGAGAGGAAAGGGCCTGGAGCACAAAGCAAAAGGAAGAGGCTCTGATCCTTATCGGTGAGGTGCGACCGCAGATGAGCCGGAGAGTGAAGGGGTCAGAGATGCATGTTGATGACAGGGCACATCTTTGTTAACCCTGAGGTTCCTGCCAGTAACGGGCCAAATGAATCACTCAATGACTTTGTAACAATTTATCTGCAGACACAATGGGACCAAATTCTACCAATAATCCCAGTTGCGATAACTATTCCTGACATATCGGAAATCATATCGAGCAAAGCAAAAATGAACTTTATTTTAAGTTTGCTGTTCAAAATCCCTACACCAGTAATCTACTATGGAAATGTAACCTTTGATAAGGAGAGGCGGGAGATCGGCAGGAAAAAAGGGCCCTCCGGCTGATGCCAGGCTGAGATGAGCATTGTGGGAAGGGAGTCGGCGAGACTGTAATCCCGCCGACACATTGCAGCGTGGAGAAACACGAGAAGGTCAGGTCTTGGAGAGGGCGGCTTTGGCAGATTAACAGGCGTGGCTCCTTCATACTCGCGCGGGGGTGAAATGTCACGTACGTGTGTTGGTGTGTGTGTGTGAGTGTGTGAGTGATGCTCTTTCAAAAGTGACAGTGGTGTGGGTGTACAGTACAGCATTAGGTGCAGGAGGAAGTGGGGGCGGGGAAGGAGGGGCGTTTGAGTTACTTGACACTTATCTTCAGTTTGTTATTTGTGACTTTACAGTTAAGAAATGGGGAAGTTTAATGGATGACCTTCGATGCTGTCAAATGCCAGTAACGCTTACTGTGCCGTTAATCCATTGTTTTGCTTACTCATGTTATGCCTTTGGAACTTTACAAGAAATAGAATTGACTCTACTAGTTTGTAGTAGTATATATATACAGTATAAATGATTTATATAAAAAATGTCTGTTTGGTTTCGTAGATTGATTGCTTATCTACGCATGAGTGCAAAAGTTTGCATCCCCATTGATTTTGATGGGAAAATAATTTGCTAATGCTATCAGAATCCGTCTCTTCAGATAAATACATACTTAGCTATTACTAAGGCAGAATCTCAGACAAGAGAAGATGTGATAAAATATCACCTCTGGCAGGATATCTGACTCCTGAGAGAACGAGAGGGAAGAAAAGGCAAACAATGAAGTACATAAGAACCTGAGCTGGAATTCCAGCTTGAGCTTCTCACACACCTTGCTCTGTATCATTGCAAAAAAAAAAAAAAGTACAATATAAACACTGTATTTTTTAATGATAAGATCTATGGCTGTATTTCTTATTTTTTGTAAATAAGAAATAAGAACGCTCAGGGTACCACTAATCTCACTTCCTACTCATTTCTGTTTCTCACCAGATGATAACTTCTTGTGCTTTACTAAACATGAGCCGGTCGGTGTCTGCGGAGCAATCATTCCGGTAAGTGTCTGCGATTCTCACGCTTTTCATTGTTTTGCAGCCTGTTATGTCAAACGGTAAGATTGTATCTGTGCATGATGGATGGAAACTAGAAGTGATGTGTAGGAGGTGGTTTGGTTAGACAAAATGAAAGGTCTTAATGACAACATAATGTAATGTCATCCTCAGGGCAATGATGTTTTATCCAGAGGGCCTTCAGATCATCATTTACATAATCCATTTTGTTGCAGCCGTGGTATTTATAAGGTCCACGAATAAGCATGTATTAATATATTAATATGTAAGTAATGACGAATCCTTGATGCATGTATCAACATATTTAAATTAAGGCCAGAATTTCCACTGAAGCAAAATATGTTGAATAAAAATACATAATGGAAAAGAAAAAAAATATATATATATATTATCATTTTCAAGGACAACAACTCCATATACGGTTCCGCACCTATTAACAATATCTAGGGTAATAATTATTTCTAAAAGTGTATATATGAAAGAACACATAAAGGAAAAAGGCACATTTACTTACACATAAACATGTGCAAAACTACAAAAATACAAAATCTTTACTGAACTTTACCGACATAAAAATTACCACAAAAAAAGAAATATATATATTACAAAATTAATAGTAATAATTAAAAAAGAAAAAAGGCTTGGAAAAAGTCTTGACATTTAGAAATTTCACATATTTCAATGATTGCCCTATAAAGGGTTAAGTAAATACATAAACCAAATTTATTTATTTCTTAAAAATAGAGATTATTAATATGTTAAAGATACCCAAGAATGAAATATTTCTGAGTGCAGGAAACACCACAGAGGATACAATACCAGCCAACTGGCAGTGAACCAGCATATATTAATAATCATAATAGTTATGAAATGTCATCTTGTTTAACAGATTATGTAACTTATTTTGTTAGTTTAGAACCAAAATCAAAATGCAAATGTTGTTAAAAATGAACATGTAGCAATACATCGCCGTGCTTATAATGTGCTTGAACAGATAAAACACCTGCACTATTGTTGCTATGTATGAACTTTTCATATCAGTAAACAGGTTTTGATTTGAATCATGTTGTCTGAAAGAATGTAGTAGCGGTACTGGGGAACAGAATAGTAAATAATACCAAGATACCAAGTTAAACAGTTTGGCTCACATTAGACAGTAGACTCTGGGAGGACATGTGAACTTCCAAATTCCAGTAACTCGAGCTCGGGATCAAATCGTGCACCCTGGAGCTGTGAGGTGCAACTTTGCCTCGTGCTGCCTCAATTAAACATAGATAATATAAAATATTTTATATAGTTCTATTAGCATTATTCATAAATATTAATATGTAATTAATTCAGCGATTACTCGTCTCTCTTCCTTATTAGTTCATGTACTATAAATTTACTATAAATTTATGTAATCCATTTTGTAATTATAAGATAGTAAAATATTACCATAACCTATAATAATAATAATAATGCTAATATTGTCACTTTATTAAAACATTGCATTCCAAGTAAACTGTAAAAGCGTAAAAATCTAGTTCAGTAGTTGTCTAGTTTCAAAACTAGACAAAAGAAGTAATTTCAAGCATTTTAGAGAACCTTAATCCTATGTATGCTTTGTGTGTGTGTGTGTGTGTGTGTGTGTGTGTGTGTGTGTGTGTGTGTGTGTGTGTGTGTGTGTGTGTGTCCATGTGCGAGTCTGGGCGTTTTCTAGACTGCTCTGTAACTGAATCTAGGCAGGCGTTGGCTATAGGAGACAATGCCACTGTACGCAGACACCGTCATAAATAGTTTGTTTGGAATTAATACACACATATATTACGTACATACTGTACACTTACATCATATCTGTGTCATTCAGAAAGCTGTTGTTGCAGCCCGTTATGTAACTGGCTTGCCAGATTCATGCATTACATCAATAAGCTACGTATAATGATCCTGTACCATTCGCCATGGCTTCGAAAAACAAAATGCAGCCCATTCACTAGTAATTCAATCTTAATCTTAAATTCGACAAAACTTAATCCCGACCACGGCCACGTTTCTCATAGCAGGATCTGGATCATTTTTTTTTCACAAGGGAATCTATGACAACATTTATGATTGCTTAGGATAATAATTAGCAAATGTGATTGGTGTAATGAAAGTTTTTTTTTTTCTTTTTTCTGAGAGATTAGGATCCTGATCTACTGTATATATCATGTTACTGACTTTGATGGTGAAAGGGGGAAAAGTCCTCATCTTATTTAAATTTTCATTTCTGTAAGAGATGGATGGTATCTTCTTCCAAAAAAGTGCAGGAAAATTAGCATTAGACACGAAAGATTGGATCATAAATCTGCCCGAGTGATTACTGAGTGTTCGACTGGCACACGAAGAGTGTGACTCACCAAGAAAGCAAAAAACAGGAAGTTCTGTCTCAAGCAAGTCCCAAAAAAAAAATAAAAAATCTGTGACTCCATCTCAAGTTAAAGAGAGCTAAAGAGGTTCAAGCGGTAAACAAAAAATTCATGACAATACGCGTACGAGTCATGGACATGCAGCTAGTTCTTTTGCCCACAGTGTTCCTCACCCCCGTGTGAACAATCTGCCTGGCATGTTTTCATGATTTCTAGAATTACCGGTGTTCTCAACGATGTCTTTTTGTCCAGTGACAGACATTTAGAGAGCTAATCTGCATTGAGACATCAAACACGTCACGCTATGGCTATCGGTTACACATTGTCTGTGGCTTTCTACAGGATTAGGAGTAAAAGATCTAGTACAATCTTCACCTAGTTGGTCGTTTTGTGAGCAGGCTGAATATAAAAAAAAATACTGATGACATACAAAAGTCTAACTTTTTTCTTTCTTTTTCTTTCAATGTCTAATCATTACAGTGGAATTTTCCTCTACTAATGTTCATGTGGAAGATCGCTCCAGCCTTGTGCTGTGGAAACACAGTGGTCATCAAGCCAGCCGAGGAGACCCCGCTGACAGCACTCCATGTTGGCGCGCTCATCAAGGAGGTTGCTATAATGATTTGTTTTATTTTTGACAATAATTTATGGATTGAAAAAATGTTTGAGCAAATAAGAAAGGGTTTTATACAGTATATACAGTACTATGCAAAAGTCTTGGTCCGTGCCTCATTCCTTCATATTAAATTGAATGGAAGAAAAAGGAACAGATGTTTTACTGAGATGGGCTGTAAAGTGCCTAAATATACAATTTAATTTGATTTGTTTAATTCAGGTTGAATTGGTTGTTAATGTCACAACCTCAGCAACAACCTAATTTCCCCTTTCGTCTGTTTCCAACCACTCAGCATTCAGCATCACCAGTATCTAATCACCCGCCTGATCATCTCTCATCATCTGCACCTGTTTCTCATTGGTTTATGCCTTAAGTTTTTGATTTTAATTAAGCCAAGACTTTATTCGTCACATACTGTATACATTACTGCACAATCAAATTCTTTATTCCTTGTACAGTATATCTCAGCTTTGTTAGAATGCTGGAGGCACAGTGCAGATCATATGGTGCCCATAGAGCAAGAAGGGTTAAGGGCTTTGCTCATTGGCCCAACAGCTGCAATTTGGTCTAGCTGGGTCTTGAACCGCCAACCTTCCGATCTGTAGCTCATAAGTAACACACTAAGTTACCACTTAAGCTCTGTAGCTCTGCCGGTAGCTTTTAATGTTTGAATGATTTATAGATCACTGTGTGAACAAACTAAAAAACATTCCTCAGAAACTAGTCAGGTACAGGGACTGGACTGAAACTGAGAGCCAAAAAAAGTTATTCAGGATGCCTAGAGAATGATTCCTCAAGAATACTTTAAAATACAAGAAAGTTTGGCTTTATGAAAGAGTTTTTTTGTTGTTGTTTTTTTTTGAGTGGCTCTAAAAAGAGACTTGTGCACAGTATTGTTCCTTTAACTATCACTACTTTATCATGCATACGAACTGAGGTTACAACATTCATTTAGCATCGTTTAAATAGTTAAGATAATTTTTTCACTATATTATAGTACATAAGCTTTTCTTTACATTACCGTATGTATTCCATTATTTCCATTATAAGTATGAGTGCTTTTAAGTGAATATACTGTAAGTCAGTTACCCTGACTAAAACTTCAGGTCTTACTGATCTCTCAACTTTCTGTTTAACCCTATAGGGAAGCTTTTATTTATCAATCAGCATTTAAACTGTATGAGTGTGCAAGTGTGCTTTAGAAACTTCAAAGGGAGACGCGGCTTTGTTTGCATTATTTTTCAAACTGGCAGGTTGTGACTTGTCATGTGTCATTTGTTTGGACCTCTTTTACCATCACTTGTAGCCCATTAATCAGTTTATTCTTGGCCTTTAAAGAAAAACCCCAGCTTTAAGTGATTAAGTCTTTTAGTGTTCCTGATGACTTTTAGCTAAACCCTTGGAGGGGATGCTTGGTTTTTGTTCGCAGGCCGGCTTTCCTCCTGGAGTGGTGAACATCGTGCCAGGTTTTGGCCCAACAGCAGGGGCAGCCATTGCCAGCCACATGGGCATCGACAAAGTGGCCTTTACCGGCTCCACTGAGGTATAAAGTTTTCATTTACAAAAGGGAAAGGAATGGACTTGGTATTTGAAAATCTTACGATTAGGGTTAAAAAGGGTTCATCAAGGGTTCTTTGTTTCCTAAATGGGCTCTGCTTGAAACCCCGCAAACCCCTCTAAACTGAAAAACACAAAGGGATATACAGTAGGATTCATCTTTTTTAGTGTCAATGAAAGTACAAAAAATATTATGTCATATGCGCTCACACGCTTTATATATGAATTCATATATAATTATTATATATAATATAACAATAACATATATATCATATATAATTCATATTTATATACGCTCATATGCGCTCACACGCTTTATATATAAATTAATGATCATAAAGTATTAAAAAGAAAAAAAAACTTTTGGGACATTTTCAAAGGTTTCCATATATGTACATATCTTCCATATTCATTTGCATAGACTTCATTCATTCAAGCCATATAGGACCTGAATTAGTTTTACAAGCTACTACAAGCTATACTTTATTCTAGTATACCCTCCAGGGTATTTTTTTGAGCATCTACAAAATCAAACAAGCATGCCCTGACGTCAACATTAACGTTGACTTAAAGCTCTCTCAATTGTCTGCTCTCTTTGTGCTCAGGTGGGTCAGCTGATCAAAGAGGCAGCGGCGAAGAGCAACCTGAAAAGAGTGACGCTGGAACTGGGAGGAAAGAACCCGTGTATTGTGTTTGCTGACTCAGACCGTGAGTGATGTGGTTTTTTATGGCCTTGTGCTTACACAAAGGCGATGAGCAGATGCAACAAAATTTTGAAGGGTCAGCTGGTAGGAGGCAGAAAAAAAAATATATGAATGACATGTCGAGGAAGGACTGGAAAATCAAATCAATGACGTATTCCGACTTCATCAGAAGCCATTCAAATATGGTTAAGAGTAAGAGGGCTCAGTTTACTATTGAGTTACACGTCTGAAAGCACGTCATTCAGTAACTATAATACAGTATGAGGCATACAGTAAAACTACAGCAAATATGATTGACAAAGCTATTAATTAGGAGAGGAAGCAATGGGTCGAGCGCATCAGTTACAGTACAGAGCATGCATTTCATTTATTTGAAAATATTTTGAACGTGAAGCTTAATGTTAAATAAAATAAAACCTTCAAATCCATTTGATCTGCAGCATCACAAAAAGATTTAGCAGAGGTGCAGCTTATGTGTCTTTTTCCAATTTCTAAAATATCTATATAAATTTATGACACTCTGGTGAGCAAATCTTTAATTAATCCAGACAACTGATAGCATGCTGCATCATGAAATCCTACCAGTTAAATCTGACATTTACATAATTTTAGCCTTTTTACATGAGTTTATTGTGTTTATCTTAATGAGTATATTTATTAACATACCAGCCTCTTGACACAGAATATGGGCTAAAAGTGATTTTCTGCTAGAGTTTGATAAAATACTTGTGCTGTATTTTTTAGTCGCTCAGTTGCTCATGGCTCAGAGTGTAATGGGAAACTGGACTTTTTTCTAAGACCAGCCTGAAGTGACTCAAATCTGACACATTGACCCCAATGTGACAGAAACCTAACAATGGCAGAATATGAGTAGCGCTCTTTATTTATTTATTTATTTATTTATTTATTTATTCATTCATTCATTTATTTATTGTCCTACAATCTTAATGTGCACTGTATCAACTATTAAAACATATATCACCAATATGCAGTGTTGTTTAATACACAGGACAGTAGAGTACAAACACACCAGATGGTTTCATTCCTTTATAGAGCATTGCCCTGATACTGCCCTGGGCGATTGCCTCTGATGCCAATGCCAGGAAGTGCAATTGGCTAGGGGAAAACCAGCAGTAATGTGTCATACTGTAAGGTCATATATCACAAACCTTCACCCACATAGTATTGTTATTATGGATAATTTAGTTTATTTGTCACTTCCGATTCACTTTTTGAAATTGAGAAAGTGGCAACAGATTTTAAAATGCCATAAGCACATTAATGGTAAAGTTATGCATTGAATAATGCTCAATTTAAGTGATGCAAATAAATGGCCTCCTTATTGTAGAAATGTATATTTTCTCTCTCTCTCTCTCTCTCTCTCTCTCTCTCTCTCTCTCTCTCTCTCTCTCTCTCTTTCATTCACTAGTGCTTGACATCAATGTAGAACGTTTTCCCAGTCAGGCAAAGCCATGATCAGACTCCCTGCCTCACATCTTATACACTGGCATCCCAGGAACTCCTTTAATGGCGCAACCTTGTGGAAATGACCTGGAGATAGGTCAATACTGTACGGGGGATGTGGCAATACCTCCCAGCCGAGTTCCTGTGATGTACAGTGGAATTGGTGTGGTGGGCAGTATGTAGTCCTGCAAAACCAGAATGCCTTTGTAAATCATACCAGGCTGTTTTATTTTTTCCATTAAAGGAAAGAGCCGTTAAAGGAATTCCTGGCAGGCCAGCGTTTCAGAAGTGAAGCAGGTGGTCCGATCATGGCTCTGGGGAACTGAGAAAACTTTCTGCCTTGATGGCATCCCAGCACTAGTGAAATAATGGGATAGGTACATTAATGAAGCAATAAAGGGAGGTTTACTCTCATAACTACTCTGTTACAGTATTTGGCACAATCAAAAGTCCTGTTTGTACTTGAACGCTCTTCGTCTATACCATTAGATAAAGGAACAAAATGATGATCCTGTCTTAACCAAGATCTAATGAAGCATAACAAGTAATGTGATATGTAATGTAACATCTAATATTCTATAAATGAATTGGTTCTGTGTCCCTGAAAGTTAAACTCTCTGCTGTAGGGCTCTAAATAGAACCGTCAAAGGTTTCCCCTGAAGGACAAACAGCCCATGATGTAGACAATATAATTATATATTATAGATGCAGACTGAGTTATAGATTGAGTATCTCTGTTTGTGTGTCTGTGCAGTGCAGTTAGCAGTACAGGAAGCTCAGAAGGGTGCATTCTATAACCAGGGCCAATGCTGCACGGCTGCCTCACGAGTGTTTGTTGAGGAGTGTGTGTACGATGAGTTTGTGAGACTCAGCATTGAAGGTGCTAAGAGAATTGTAGCCGGTGACCCAATGGACCCCCGAACGACACACGGCCCTCAGGTACAGTATCTCTTCTCCTGATTCTCTCAATGTCACTCAAATATACAGTATAATACGCAAGCTTTTTGTTGGTAGAGCTTATCGGGAAACCCACAGAACTTACAAAATTGTGCATGCTAGTGGCATTATTTAATATTGTGTGTACAGATTAGCCAGCAGCAGTTTGATAATATCATGGAGCTTGTGGAGAGCGGGAGGATAGAGGGCGCAAAGCTGGAATATGGAGGAAACATAATCAAGGACAAATCTCTGTTCATCCAGCCCACCATCTTCTCAGATGTCAAAGACCACATGCGCCTGGCAAAGGAAGAGGTAAAACCTCCTGTGTATATTTATATAGTCTGACATTTAAGACACTTGTTCTACAAATAGTTTTAAGCAGTTTCATGATATAAATAGTGAGACCTCAAAGTAGTGTTAGATTTGTCTGCCCTCTACTGGTCAGAGTATGCAAACACAAAAAGGCTGAAACAGCATGATGTCTTTAAGTGTGAATAATTCTGGGTATTTAAGCCCAACATTTGTTAATTTGCACCAATTGTTCACCTCTATGATGGTCTATCTGTAAATATATATATATTTTTTTTTATTATTTCTTACTTTATACTTAAGTCTAAAGTAAATCATCTAAATATTTAAGCCAGTTTTCCATCCCATCAGTCAGGACGTGTTTGGTGTCTGAATGTTGGTCCTTTGGAACTATGAGGGTGTTTAAATCATCACAGACTCACCTCCTAAAAAAAAAAAAAAAAAAAAAAACATATTGTAGATCCTACGTATTTAACACGTAGTCAACATGAACAACCCATGAACTTCAGCATTAATGCAACATAAGTTATATTTGTACTTATGTAGACCTTAGAAAATCATTTAAAACCTGAAAATTTTATTTCTATATTTACAACTGGCCATTTTTACAAAACCCCATTTCAATGCAGTACTTTAGCAAGTTTTAAATGTATACTGAAAATATATTACTGATTATTTATTTTGGCTTTTTATCAGTTATGGATTGATTAAAATGTCAGTAATTTTTATTACTTTGTTAACATTAATTTTGTTTTACTAAAGCTTAGTTGTATATTTTAAATATAATGTTAAATATTGCAGTAAATAATATTATATTTATGTATTTTTTTACTTTATTAGTTAGTTTTAGACCTCTAAGGTAAAGATTTGCCCAAATAATTATATAACTTAAACTGCGACTATATTTCATTTGAATAACCTACCTCCCTGAGTTTTTTCAATTCAATTCATTTAAACAGTGGACATTGTTACAAATCTGCTTTACTAAAATAGAAATTTCAGATATAAATTTAAAATGTTATATATATATATATATAATTTAAGAAAATGATGATTGACATCAATGATGAAAATCATTGATATTTAAAATTATTTCAAATATTTTATTTAAAAAATGATTTAAGAGATATTATATTTTATATTAGTTCAGTAATATATTATACCAGTAATTCTAACTGTTTCTTCTTATATATGTATATTATTTATGTTGTAGGTCTTTGGGCCAGTTCAGTGCATTCTGAAGTTTAAGAGTCAGGAGGAAGTGATTGACAGGGCAAACAGCACCCACTACGGCCTGGCAGCGGCTGTGTTTACCCAAAACGTAGATCGAGCACTGAGTGTGTCCTCGGCACTGGAAGCTGGCACTGTGTGGTGAGACAGCAAATCACTCACAATCACAAGAACACCGTGGACACATATGAAGGGACAATGTGGCAGATTTAAGGGGATCTGTGTGACCATTCATTCCAGCCAGACCAAAGGAGTTTTGTATTTACTGTATTAAAAGTATATAACATGTTTATGTAGGTTAAACATTGGTGACTTTATAATCATGGATTTCCATATGTATACTGACTGCAGCACAACACATCTCATTAGTCATGATCTCTCCTAAAGGTTAAAACTGTATTTTTTTTTTTTTAAAGCAAGCCCTCATTTAACCAGGCTAAGGATGCCACACAATATTGCTCCCTACCAGCATACACATCAGTTTATATATGGGCTATATAGTATAGATAAAGGGTCATTTGTTTTTCATTAACTGCTAAACAGGTATGTTGTTTTGAAAAATTTACAGTTTTAAGAACTTAAATTATAATATGATAAGGAACTAAGCTTGAGGCTAACCAGAAACATCACGGATGCCATGTCTCCCTAAAACCCCCAACTGCTTCTTATACGTCGTCAAAGTTTGTTCATTTATAGATCTAAAAAAAAAAAAAAAACTATATCTATAGCCTGTTATGCAGACATGGATATATTATTAAATTTAAAAAAGGAACTAAATATTTTAACACTAAAGCAAAAACACCCCATCTGCAGACTTGTTCAAAATCTGATGTAAACCCTGGCAACCCTGAATAGTACGTAACAGAGGAGAACTGCCTGTTAAAGGTTACGCTTTGATTCTGGTTTGATTTGGTATGTTTTCTGTCTGACACTGCCCTCTGGTGGAATGTTCTAGATTATTGTTTGAACTGTAAGTACTCTACACCCATGGGCTCCAGACCCATCACAATTCACTGCTGTACAATGCATTCTGACGTTAATTTTATTCCAAATTTGCAACATGTCAAAATCAAACCCTTATTATTATTTTTTTTTTTAGCAAACACTGTTACACCCCTTGATTAAACGCCTTGTTCATCTCAATGACTCAAGTGTGATATAGACGATCTGTGATGTACAGTAGAGTAAAATATAATGTGAGAAGAGCATTTTTTTTATGAATAGCCTTAAATAAAATCAATTTATCATGCTTATAGTATCTATTCCACATCAACAATACTGTCTTAAAACTCAACATTTAAAAAGGCTTGTCAAGTAACTAGAAACTACATCCATGAATGATAAAGACATACTGTATACATATCATATTAATGATTATACATGTTTCTTTAGCTAAAAATATGATTATAATTCATTTATTATTAAGTTCAGATTATGGGTAGTGTCCACAATATACATTAATAAGGTTTTACTATAGAAACAATAACATTAATAGATTCATTAATACTAATCTATTATTAGAAATCAGAGCTGCTAATTGGAGCTGCTGTAGAAAATGAATTCATGCCTTCTGACCTTTTAGATTTCAAAATTCAACAAAAGTCAAAAGTCAAAACTTGTGTTATTGTGTTATTAGGGTGAACTGTTACAACGCCCTCCATGCTCAATCTCCTTTTGGTGGCTACAAGATGTCAGGAAATGGGCGAGAGCTGTAAGTATGATTATTTTCATATCCTGTCATCACTTTAATCTGTGGTATAGAAACTGACGATGGTCTCTTTGTGCAGTGGCGAATATGCATTGGCGGAGTACACTGAGGTCAAAGCCATCACCATAAAGCTCAGTGAACAGCTGAAGATTTGAGACACTGTGGTTTGGAGCTGACCCCGGTGACCTCTAATCCACCATCTATTTACAACATGCTTCAAAAACTTGGTCCCTAGGAATCAACCGGTCCACCCAATGGACATTATGTTTCCCTACTGAAATGACTTACATATATTGACAAGCTCTTTATCTTCCAGTCTTTTTTATTCTATATAGATGTTTTGTACAGAAAAAAATTAATGTTTGTATTATGTTTTTATTTAATCTCGATATCTTTGTCTCTCTTTGTAAATCGCCAAAAGGTTTAAAGACTACAAATGTTCTGCTTTTGCTTTTACATGGTTAATGAATTCTTTTATCATGCATGTGATAGACTGGTTTCAAATACAATTGAAACCATTTTTCCACTAAATGTAGACATTTAGCCAAGACTTGCTTGTATGGAGTATGAAGTTTGCTTTTGCCTGAGGGGTGTGAAGGCTAATAAAGCAAAAAAAAAAAAAAAAAAA
>JAAGKR010007909.1:11686-33958 GCA_011419295.1 Clarias macrocephalus | reverse complement strand
ATTAAAGTCTCCAGCAATTAACGCTTTATCTACAGAAACAACAAGGTTTGAGAGGAAATCTGCAAATTCGCAGAGAAACTCCGAGTACGGCCCTGGGGGTCTGTAAATGATGATTAGCGGGATCGACTGAGCTGACTTTGTTACTATAAAGAACTTCAAATGCATTAAATTTAAAACTGTGTTTTTGTACGAGAGAAAGATTATCGTTATAAATAACTGCGACTCCTCCTCCTCTACCAGTTAGCCGAGGCTGGTGTATGTAGCTGTATCCAGGAGGACTAGCTTCATTTAGAGCTACATACTCGTCCTGTTTAATCCAGGTTTCTGTTAAACATAATATATCAAACTCCTGATCTGTGATAGTTTCATTAACAATAACTGCTTTAGATGCGAGAGATCTAATATTTAACAGTCCTAGCTTCAGATCAGAGGTGCTGGCTGCGCATTCAGTGTGATCTGAGTTTGTGGTGTCTATGTTAATTAAATTACTAAAACAGACTTTGAGTCTTTCTAAATTTAGCTTGGGGAACAGACACAGTCTCAATATGATGAACCCTGAGTGACGACTCTATGCAGTTAGCTGACGGTTGGTTTAGCCTGTCTGTCTGTCTGCTCCCTGGCCTTGGCTCTGGATTGTCACCAATTAACTAGGCCTCTTCTGAGACTATGTGCTATACTACAAGAAATGAGAGCAGCACCTTCCCGAGTGGGATGGACACCGTCCCGCCCTAACAGGCCAGTTTTGCCCTGAAAGGTCTTCCAATTATCTATGAAGCCCACGTTGTTTTCGGAGCACCAATTGGAGATCCAGCGGTTCAGCGACCATAACCTACTGTAAGCTATGTCGCCACGTCTCATTGTTCAGCTGTAGGGCAAGCCGACTACCCTCCGCCTGCTTGCCCCCCCCCAAAAAAAAATTCTCCCAGGGGGCCCCCTCTGTTATGCCCTTGTTTGGTCGAGCATTCTGTCATGGGTCTAGCTGGTGGTACTGGCTAGACCGGCTGATGGTGTGGTTGCCGTGGGCATATATTAGAGCAGGCAGAGGGGTTCAACAGTAGGAGTCTTTATTTATGAACTAAACTCATAAACAGACACAAACCAGCAAAGGAACCAAAACAACAAACGTAAACTAAAACTAGGGCTCAGGAAAAACACAACAGGAAAGGATCTGAACACAGGGAACCGACAGAGAACTAGGGATGAGGAAACATGGAGCTGGAGCTAACTAAGGACACATAGGGGAACTAGACACAGACGCTAGACTGGAGAGACACACAGACACTAGACTGGAGAGAGACACAGACGCTAGACTGGAGAGAGACACAGACGCTAGACTGGAGAGAGACACAGACGCTAGACTGGAGAGAGACACAGACGCTAGACTGGAGAGAGACACAGACGCTAGACTGGAGAGAGACACAGACGCTAGACTGGAAAGACACAGAGACTAGACTGGAGAGACAAAGACTGGTTAGTAGGGTTAGTAGCTACACGGAATATGGAGACACAGGATGCTGACCTAACCGGGTTAGTATCTAATGGAGTTAGTACGGACCTAAAGAGGAAACAGAACACAAGAAGCAGGGCACCCATGAGGCTATTCCAAACTAGCAGCTAACCTACTAGCGACCAGAACCACTAGCAGTCAATCCCACTAGAGGTTAGCCTACTGGAGGCTAACCATACTAGCAGTCTAGACCTACTAGCGGCTAACCCTGCTAGCGGCTAAGCATTCATGGGGTTACAAACACCTAAACAGAAAAGGAAAGCAACAAACAAAGAACTAGACAAGAAGGCAGACACTGGGGATACACAGAACAGTACTCACACACGAGGAGACACAGCCTAAACACTAAACAG
Organism: Clarias macrocephalus; assembly: GCA_011419295.1. NCBI lineage: Eukaryota > Metazoa > Chordata > Actinopteri > Siluriformes > Clariidae > Clarias > Clarias macrocephalus. The sequence continues at coordinate 32,098 of JAAGKR010007909.1, read as the reverse complement.
GGCAGCTCCATGAATCCATCTACACAAAGAGAACATAAAGCAAACCAAAAATAGAGCCCTCTTAAAAAATACAGGTTAAAACAATATAACTAAAATATAAACTCAAAGAACCAAACAAAAAGGAATGCCCACATGACGGTAATAAGATATAATGCTTGACCCAGTTTTCCAGAACAGACTGCTATTTATAAGATGTTTAATGAGCCACCTCGGTTCAGGTGAGCCCTATCACCTGACCGAGGTGCCTTCTGGGAAACTGAGTCGACCAACAAAAACTACAGACATGAACAGTGACCTCTAGTGGAGGTTCCTAACAATTGTCTCCAATGCTGAAGCAAACATTATTTTGTCTTCTCGCTGAATACAGCTGGCTCCGAGGTGAAAACATGCAGTTACTGTAATCCCTCTTCTCACCTTTCATTCACAATAGGTGTGAAGTTATCAAACCGGTTTCGCTGATGGGGGGATTGGCAGAATTGAGGGGTTTAAAAAGAATTAACAAGACCGAGCAGACGTCTCTGCCTAAAATTTAGTTTGTAAGCACAATGTACTGGAGCTCAGCACGTCTTGTTTTAATCTGTGATATTGTGAAATAATAAGTGAAAAGTATTTTGCATCTATGCTTAAATATTACTTTTATTTATGGACATGTATATTGTGTTTGATCTGCATTGTTGCGAGACGCGATAAATTTCTGGCATTTTTATCAATAAATCGAACGGGTTTATCAACCTTTTGATCAAAACGCTGGCTTTTGTAAAGTGAAAGTTTATGGACAAATCGGGGTTCACGCACAGCGATGAACAACTTTATTTGAGTCATAAATTCACAACCACATACTGGTTATTATTTCCAGCCGTAGTCAAATAATGGATGAAATGCTGGACACAAACGGGAAAAAACATTATGTTTATTATTATAAAAAGCCCGAAGCACTTTGTGTGCATATAAGAATATTTACAAAAATATACAGATTTTTTGTTCATTCGTGTCTTCTGATGGTCATCAATGTCGACACATTTTTACGTTTTAAAGAAGATATTTTGTCATATTAACGAATCAGGACTTTTGCATATCTAACACTAACTGAAGAACAGGTCTTCACTTCGTAATACACCTGTAAATAAAAAGGAATATTTAGGATATTTAGGCATATACGCTAAATATATTTCACTTAAATATTACAGATTAAAACAGGAAAAGAAGACGTGCTGAGCTTCAGTTCATACATACAGTTCTAGGAAGGAAACGGTTGTCGTTATTTTTTCAAAATCTGAACATATTCAGTAAATTTGTGAATTACACAAAGTATCTGTAATGACACGGGTTGCGCGAGGGGCAGAGTCGCGCTTAAACTGTTCAGAATGGGGGGATCCGCAGGCTGCTACCACGCAGAGTTCTGAACAGGCGCGGACATTTATACACGCGGCTGCCAGACAGGCAAAGCGCACTGTTAAAAGACGGAGGCAAAGCCCAAGCTTCTGTCTGTCTAAAACTCTGGCGAGGGAGAGCGGCACACAACAGTTCAGCGTGCACCCTCAGTTTACTAGTGCAAAAACACACACCCCTCCTCTCTCAAATAAATAAGGGCATAAGCCCCGAGAGGATACAAGTTTTTGCTTTAGTTTCCAGAGCCCGTCTGTTCTCGCGTAGAGACGGCGGAACTTTCCTTTTGTTTCCGTTTAAGTTCTTAATTAATAATCCCACACCATCTCCAAACAGAAAGGTGTTCCCGTGCGTATGACAAGCACTCTCACATACTCCTATTTTGTTTACCCATCTAAAGTCCTGCGTAGGTAACATTTTAAAAGTACTAAACGTGCATGATAATTGTATTCACAGGCATTTGTGAATTTGCTGTTCTCACATAGTTTATCGAGGGTAGTTTCATCAGCATCCTTTGAGGTGTGAACTGTGGGCAGGACTTAGCTACATACAGTATATTTATGGTGTATCCAGCTCTACATTGGTTCTTTATTGTGTACATAGGTTTGCTGTTCTGTAGTGCTGATTGTAGTATGATTGAAGTACATCTGAAGTAATTTTTCACGGGTGATTAATCGAAGGTAGTTTCAGGCTCCCTGATGGTGTGAATTGTGGGGAGGGCTTAGCTACATACAGTATATTGAAGATGTACTGTATAGCTACAGGACATTATGGTCTATAGTGGAAAAAAAGCACATCCTGCAACAGTTAGTTACAAATCTAGATAGGAGGTCCAAGCAGATCTAATATATACTCTTGTTTAGCAAAGAATTGCCAGTTTGTTTCAGACCTAGAATAGACAGTGACCTCATTCCTGACTAGTATGTAAAGATATGTGTTCAATTTATTTCTGTTGTTATTCTTCCAGACAAAGATAATTTCTCTTGTTCTGGGCTCCACAGCAGGGGCAGATCTCCCAGAAACCTCATCTGCCCTCCACTGCTGTCTTACTTTCAAGTCGTAGGTAACCTCTGGAACTGCTGGTCTGCTATAAAGAAAGCAGATTTTTTATTTCAGCCCTGGCTGCAGACTACACTGCTGATTTTTTTGGCACTGAGACCTCAGAACTCAGCTACAGTACACTGGCTGCCCCATCCTCTGCTATACCTCTTCATAAATCTGGAATCCTTCACCATCACCTTTCCAATCCTGCCTAAAGCCAACGACAAAAATTTATTGTTTATCCGCAGACAGCCATTTTATCACCCCTTCCTTATCCTCCCTACCACAAATGACTCTTTGTTCTACAGTAGGTGGGAGTGTTGCATCCTGTTCACCCAACCCCGACCCCGCCCCCAACCACCACCACACGCACAAAAAATAAATAAATAAAACCTTCCTAACTATGTTTGCCCAATGGTACTGAGTAACATATTAACCTACTGTGAGGATCTATCCAATAATGGAAGCACATTTGTAACTCTGGATAAGAGCGTCTGCCAAATGTCTAAATGTGAATGTACATAAGGTGCAACAGGGTCACCAGGAAGTTGAAAAAGTAATAGAGTGAATTAGCCAGCAAGTTGAAATATTAATAAAAGAGAAGCTTAATTGTATAAAGGAAGTGGTTAACCTAAAATAAATGAAGAATTATGGTCTAATCTAAATCTAAACCTATGCATGTACATTGTAAGAAACTTACACTTATTTAATAATGGTTAATATTGCTAAGTCATTAAAAGATATATCCACAAAAAATTATAAATTCAAAGTGTGTTCAGGAGAGGTGGAGAAGTGTTTCTTTCTAATGTGCACATTTGTATATATTCATTATTGGGTTGCCTATTTTTATTAACCTCTTATTAATTGATTGATTGATTGATTGATTGATTGATTGATTGATTGATTCATTCATTCATTTTATGACACATTACCTAGCTTTCCCCTTACTAAGCAATCAGCAATGTGTGTTTGTGTGAATGCACATCAGTGCGTCTATTATATACAGTGTTTAATCATGTCCTAAATCCTTATAGTGTTTAAACTAAGTGTTCTGTTTCTGTTCTTATTCAGTGCTGATTTCACTTATACCAGGGACACATGCTCAAGGTGAGTGGAGATTTTTGATGTTTAATTTTAATTGGAACTGTGAAGCTTGTGGTTGTGCATTAACCTGCAGAGATTTTAAGTTTTTTTTTTTTACTGACAGTCAATGAAAACTTTGAGGCCATACTTTTTAACATAAGTTTTATTTTAGAACCCAAAACTGTTTTTGTTCCATATAAATCATTTCTTGAGGTTACTGACATGCATTAACAAAGATTTAAAGTTTCAAGAATAACTTAAACACGGTAAATTTAACAAAAGAAAATTGCGTCTAACACACACAAATTCACAACAGTCAATAGCGGGTGTGGCCCCCATGTGCATTGATGCAGGCGGCCATCCTTTGGCACATACTCCTGACAAGACGGAGAATAGGCAGGCCACGGTACAATCCATACGTCTCGCGATCTCGCTGTAGCTCAAGCCGGCTTCCACCATACCCAGTGCCCAGAGACGCTGTTCACGTGATAGACGTGGCATGATGACGTTCACTGGACTAATAATGGTGGTCTTTATTCGGCCCTTATATAGGCCTCCAAAACCAATCCTCCAATTATTCATGTACGCATTGAGTATTGCACCATGGGTGTTTGGGCCACATTTGAAAAGAGACCATCCCGTGTGCAATGAACTGTGAAACCATGACAACTCAACATTGTCTGAACTACCCAAACAGCAAGATATCAGCAAATCCACAAGGAACATTTCAAACCCCAGTACAAATAGAAACACTCGTACATTTATACCTGAAAGTTTCTATTGACTGTCAGTATATATATATATGTCTTATCTGTAAAAAGAATGATCTACTTTAACTCAGTTATCTCAGAGAAAGGTAGACTGGATGTTTGTGCATGTGTGACTTTACTCAATATATTATTAAACATCAAACACACAAAAACAAAGCTGCGGCACGGGATTGGAAACTAGTGCTTAGCATCAGTATCAGCTTTAGCATATTAGCATAAGCTTTAGCACAGACACAAACAGAACCATCAGCAATGCTAATCATTAAAAATTTAACATTTGTGTCATTGTGATCCTGTAAAGTTTTAACATTGTGTAGTAGAAGTAGTGAATCGCTCGGTCTGTCCACTGTCCTTCAATGAGCTTTTTTGGTGCCAGGAGAGACTCAGTCAAACGCAAACCCATTGTCTGTAAAAAGGTCTCTGTTTATTAACAGCAAAAGATAGAGTTTATATATGTTTGACCAAACGACATCTGCTACTACAAAGAACATAAACCATTGTAAAATGTCCTGGTGAAATACTGAAGAAAAAATAGTGGAAGTTAGACAGATATTTATCCAGAGACGAACCACGAGGTGTTGGCACACATTAGGGGGAGAGCGGGAAAGATAGAGAGAGAGAGGATGAGAAGGTGAGTGTGGAAGTGTTAGTGTCATGCGCACTCCTGACGCGACCGGCACGAGGACCCGGAAGTAGTACAGTCGCGACTTAGGAAGCATAAAAGGAGACAAGATGGCGCTTTACACTCGCTCAGTCATTGAGTTTTGCCCATGCTATCGCCGACGCCTCGCTCGTCTAAACGTGAGTACTCACTTTCTTGGGTTATCGCTTCCGATTGGGTGTGTGTATTTAGAACGCGGGTTTATTTGTGTAAACTTTTGCTCTCGCTTCGGGAGAGTTCTAATAATAACCAGCGTGGTTATCGTGCCTGCTCGCGCTACTTCCGCGTTTCGGTTTACCATCCACGCTACAGGGCTAACTGCTAGTCTTCTGGTTCATCTCCGGTTAGTTCGTGACAAAATGACTGAGCCATCTGCAGTAAAACCAGCGGAGTTTGCTCGCCTCTGCGATGTGGTTGACCAGCATGCTAAGCTGATCGATCAGCTCCGTGGTGAAGTCGCATCTCTCCGCAAGGAGCTCCAAGGCGTCGCGGTCTTTCGCCGCGAGGTGGCGGAGCTACGACAGGAGAATGTGACTCTCCGCGGGGCAGCCGCTCAGCCGGCTGTTGCCACGCCCATCACAGCGACTGCTGCGCCGCCAACCCCCTCCCCATCTTCTGATGTTTTTTTAGCTTTACCGGACAAATGGAATGGCACGGATGGGAAGTGTAGTGTTTTTCTAACTGCATTGGATCTCGTGTTTGAGTTTAAGTCCATCAGATACTTCATAGACCGACTGCGCATTGCTCTTCTCGTCTCGTTGCTATCCGGGCAGGAAGCTGAGTGGGCCACAGCGGTCCTTTGTTCAGATTCAGACGTCGCCTACTCATACAACGAATTCACCCGTCAGCTCAAACTCACCTTTGAGCATCCAGCCGCTGAGGTGGAGACAGACTCTAAGCTATATCATCTACGGCAGGGAGGGTCGTCCGTGAGCCGCTACACCACGGAGTTTCGCACTCTTGCCGTGCAGACCGACTAGGGAGACTCCGCCCTCCGGACAGCCAACTACGAGGAACTGGCTTCGCGTATAAAAGACGAGCTCGCCGGACGAGAGCTCCCAGCGACCTTGGAGGGCTTAATCCAACTCGCCCTCCGGATCGACCAACGTCTGCTCGCTCGCCCCAAGCCAGCTCGCCGTACCCTGACACCTATCATGACAGCACTACCTCGCACCACGCCCTTCTTTTCCCATGCTCCAGTTCCAGAAGCCCACTCCGCATTCACTGCAACATCCACCAGAACAATCGGTCCTCCACCTCCCGCCGTGGTTGACACAGGAGCCGGGGAACCCATGCAATTAGGGTGCGCCTCCTTAACCGCTGCAGAACGGGAACGCCGTTTTAGAGAGGGGCCCTGCGCGTATTGTGGATCTGCTGCACACTATCGAGCCATCTGCCCTCTGCGGCCGGGAAACGCGAAGCCCCGGTGAGAAATGAGAGTAGCTCACCGGGTCCCATCTCCCTCTCCACCACCCTGACTAATGATTCCCGTCTCACGGTAAAAGTACACCTCCAGTTTGGCCACAAACGGGTCGGAAGTACCGCGTAAAACTGGGGGTAAAAATCAAGGCGTTATCCCAGCCCGTAACCATTACATCAGTCGACGGTCGGCCCCTTTCCTCCAGTCCCATCTCCTTTCAAACTCAGCCTATCACTCTTATCATCAACCAGCATCAGGAACAGATTCAGTTTTACACCACCACCATTTCATCACCACCCATCATCCTCGGACACCCTTGGCTGCTGCATCATGACCCACTCATATCATGGACCCAAAACCGGATTCTACAGTGGGGGCCCACCTGCACCAAGCTCTGCCTACGGGCCGAGGCTGGGACGTGCTCTAGGGAGTCCGAGGCCCCCAATGTCGACACAGACAACATCCCGCTAGACTACCGGGACCTGGCTGAAGTCTTCTGTAAGAGACGCGCCACCCACCTACCTCCTCATCGCCCATACGATCTGGCGATCGATCTTCAGCCAGGCACCACGCCACCCCGCGGCCACCTCTATTCTCTATTCATCACCGAGATGCAGGCGAAGGAGCAGTATGTTTCCAGCGGACTTCGCCATGGCACAATCCGGCCCTCCTCCTCACCTGCCGCCACAGGGTTCTTCTTCGTGAAAAAACGCGACGGTAGTCTTCGTCCCTGTGTCGATTACCGGGGGCTCAATAACATCACCATAAAAAACTGACACCCACTGCCTCTTACCAACTCTGCCCTGGACGCCCTCTCTGGTGCCACCATTTTCACTAAGTTGGACCTCTGGAGCGCCTACAACTTGGTGCACATCAGAGATGATGATGAGTGGAAGACGGCCTTCATCACCCCTACTGGACACTACGAGAGTCTGGTCATCTCCTTTGGTCTCTGCAACGCACCTGCCGCTTTTCAGCAATTTATCAATGACGTCCTCAGAGACATGCTAGGCCGCTGGGTGTTCGTCTACCTCGACGACATCCTCATCTACTCCCGAACCGTCCACGAACATATTCAGCACGTCAGAGCGGTTCTAAAGAGATTGCTCGCCCACCAGCTGTACTGTAAGTTGGAAAAGTGCGCTTTTCACGAGCGCTCCACCACGTTCCTGAGTTTTGTCATCTCGTCCCAGGGTGTGGGCGTGGACCCGCAGAAACTGGAAGTTGTGAGTCACTGGCCCCTACCCAAGACTCTTAAACAACTCCAGCGGTTTCTCGGGTTTACCAATTTCTATCGCCGCTTTATCCGGGACTACAGTACCGTTGCAGCTCCACTCACCGCTCTGACACGCCACCTCATCATCTCACCCCTTCAACCTCACCTCAACTGCCGTCTCTGCCTTCCATGAACTCTGTCACCGCTTCACCACTGCTCCCATCCTCCTTCACCCGGAAGCTGACAAACCAGTTGTTGTGGAGGTGGACGCTTCGGATGTGGGCGCCGGGGCTGTTCTCTCCCAGCAAGGTCCAGACCAAAAACTGCACCCCTGCAGTTTTTTCTCCAAGAAATTTGATGCCACTCAGCAGCGATACGGATAGTAAATGTTCCTGTTAGTGTCATCGTCATGCGTATAATGACTGTGCATGATATTTTTTTTATAGAAATTTATTTTATTTCAATAATTTCAAGGTCATGTGACCTATTGCCTCACAATCCATTATAAAATGTGTGGCCCCCTGTCCAGCAGAGAGCACAAACTTTTATATTAAATATATAAAATTATTACTTATTAATACACATCCAGAGTGATAATATGCAGTCATTATACCCCAATTATACACCAAGCATTACATAAACCTAACAGTGACAATGTTTATTTATTTATTTATTTATAATATTAATATTATCCATGTTTTTGTTGGACACTTATTTGGAGACAGTTACAAAATATATACAAATATGAAAAAAGTGTGTGTGTGTGTGTGTGGAATAGAAAGTCTGAGTTATTAGTGCAGGGAGAGATAGCACAGTCTCATCGGTAATATTGAAACTGTCCGGAAGCATGAAACTGGAGCAAAAGGTGTTGTGAATCAGTCTGGAAGTAATTAATCCAGTGAACGGGATAATCCAACTTGGCACTCTCTGCTGAAAAAATCTCCGTAAACAGCGTGATGAGCTCCTTCTTGGGTGCACTTTTATGCAGGATTACATGACCCGGCACGTCACGGGAAAATGGCGATGACATCCTGGGGTCATGTGATCCAGCATAAAAAGGCACCCGGGAAGAATCTCAGGGGGAAGATTGTTAGGAGTTACGATGAGCTGTTTTTGTGGACTTTATGTCAGAATGTGAAGAGTATAGTGAAGACTGTCTTTGCCGGATGTTCTTATTATTATTGGATTATTACCCTCCGGTCTACTTCAATTTACTGGTTAATACACGTTTGGGTTGTTGTTTAAAAAAAAGTTGCCTTTTCTTGTGCTGAGCGGTTAACACTTCACCAGGGCCTGGATTAACGATCCCTTTTTTGTGTAACTAGGTTATTAATTTATCCAACCATTACACCTTGCTATTCACGACCTCACTCTCCGCTCTCTACTCACCTGTGCTCAATCACTACTCCTGCCTATTTAACTCACGCTCAAACACCACATCGCTGGCTTATTGTGTGCTCTCCATGCTCAAAATTCCAGCACTCTTTCTTAGCTTGCCTTCTCGACCTCGCATTGTTTCACCAACCTTGCTTCCCGGATCCCTTGCCATCTTAGATTTCTCTGCTATTGACCTTTGGAACTGTTTATTGACCAGAAGCCTGGATCATGGACCTTCCCTCTGCTATTCAGCTTCGACCTCTGTCTGTTTCATGACAACAAGTAATCCCTACATCTCGCCGAATGCTGGCAGCCTGCTCATCGCGGAGCTCATTCACCTCACATCAGCTTCCCACTTCCGCATGAGCTTAAGCTGTGCTGTGATCAGACCCATCAACCAAGCATCAGAACTAACTGTCACAGCTGCCTCGCACATTGATTCAAGTGTGCTTCTTCATAATAAATTGCTTCTTGCTCCTCACCTGTACTTGGATCCACCAGTGCCACCACGACCTGTGACAGAGACACATAAAAATATATTATTGTGTATAAAGTAAATGTATAGATTTAAGTGTATTTTTGCATTTTCTGTGTAACAGAGAGACCACAGGCAGTACTGAGTGTATCTCCACAGCACTGGCTGACTGAAGGAGACTCAGTGACTCTCTAAACTGTGAGGTTACAGACTCGTCTACAGACTGGACATTCAGCTGGTACAGACACATTCCCATGAGCTATTTTGTTTACCATATAAAAGAGCTCTCAGACAGCAGCAGAGGATCTGGAGGCTCCTACACTCTCAGTCCTACTGCCCGTAATCACACAGGAGTTTATAGGTGCATGGGAAAAGAAAAGAACGACCCTCTTACACAGAGAACAGCAAACTACAGCCACTTTGGATCACTGGTGAGGAAAAATGCCTTGGGATATCATATGTGTGCAAATTAACACCACAAGGTTTTAATATATGATGAATAAAGTTGTGTATACATTTGTTTAAAAAATGCTATTAATTATTTTTTTTGTGTTTGTGACTTTAACAAGGAACCTTTCTAATGACACTTTATTTTGCCTCTTTTTGATGATTTCACAGAAATGTGACGTTGCATCATTAATGTCTCCTGCACTGCTACTGCCTTTTAAACTTTTTTTCACGGGAGCCGTTGTTGCAGTACAGTTATTAAAGAACAGTCACTAAACATGGACATGAAATAAAGAAAGATGCATCACACAGACACATACGTGATCACAATGTATTAGTTATGTTATAGTAAACAGTACACGCACGCACGGATGTTGTCTGTACAAGTGGAGCACGTGCACTGAGACAGAGCATGGGAGACAATTACCCAGAATCCCACAGCGGCACGAGAGAAGAATCATTGGCTCAGTTATGATCAAGTGCAAAGCTTGCAGACAAAGCGCATGCGTACTACTTGTATTGCAACACCTTGCCTGTTTATCAAGTAAAATCTATTTGAAATTTTTGCTCATATTTCAAAACAATTGCAGACCAGGTTACTCACAGGTTTTACTGTAGCATTGTTTAACTAAATGAGGTGTAACTGTGTTCAGTACACATTATTCCATGAATACAATTACAATTATTTAATGTTGTGTGTTTAAGGTGAATCTCCTCCAGTCTCTCTGATCATCAATCCCAACAGAACTCAACACTTTATTAATGACTCTCTCTCACTGAGCTGTGAGGACCAGAGTCACTCTACTGGGTGGATAGTGAGACGATACACAGACAGTAAGGAAGTGTCACCTTGTTCATGGTGGGGATCAGTTACAGGATCTACATGTAATATCAGCTCCCTCTCCACATCCTACACTGGAGTTTACTGGTGTGAGTCTGAATCTGGAGGAAACAGTAATCCTGTCAACATCACAGTGCAGGGTGAGTCTTCTCTTCATTTATTTATTTATTTATTTTTTGTGCCGTAGGTTCAGAACTATTTTCTAATGGGGTAACTGTTTAAGATGCACTTCATTGGCTTAACTTAATATTTAGAACATTAAATGTTCTGTAATTGTAATATTACCTGAAAGCTGGTATGTAACAGAATGTCACAGTTAAGTTCCTCTTGTGAGCCGAGTCATCTACAGTAGAGCAATAAATGACTCAATAATACTGTATTTCACACAACATACTGTGTTTCAGTATGAAATCAAGAAGTAATCATATGACCCTATGCTGTTCATATCAAAACACAAATTCCTCCAAGGAATTTATTTAAAGATGGATCAGTTTTCCAGACACAGACAATAATTCATAAGGTGTCAATGCCAGATAAATGTTTCTACCACTGTCTCAGTCTTGAACATAACCTGCTGTATCTTCACATTATATAACAGGGTACTTGGTTTATGAAAATGTGTATACAATTTGCAGTGTGTTCACATGCTATAAAGTGTATTAGAGTAAATGCATTTGTTTGTTCTGCAGTTTGAAATAAAACCTCCAAACAGTTTAGAATGTTTTCTTTAGAATTGTAAAGTGTTATTACAATTATTCTTTTACTCTGTATCAAATCCATCACAGGTAGAAGAAGCTCCATTCTCAGTGTTCATGCTGATCAGTAGTGTAGTGACGGCCTCTCCGTATCTGCTGGTCACCATCATTCTGCTGATCAAATGTTACAGAGCTCGAGGTGAGAAATCTTTCAGGAAATCTCTGTGCACATAATGAATGACACTATACTATATGACTAGAACAATAGTAATAAATAGACAGACAAATTATTATTCTTATTACCTTGCTACCTTCCCATTACATGGGCCAGTACAATCATCATAATTTTACTACATGATGAGTGCAATATGTCATGGCTGATGAAATAATCTGTGTCTAAAGCCATTACTCACTTGATACTTATCTACCTCTACATATGTCAAATAAACTACACGTTTCTAAGTTTGGCTTGTGCAATAATGTCTGTCTCTCTATCACTTAATTAATGTACTCATGTCCAATGTTTATAGTTTTTCTAATTATACCATTTTAGAACTTGTACTTCTAATTTCGTGTACATTTTATAATGACAATAAAATCTATTCATGCAAGTTTTTTTTATCTTTTTTTATGAGCCAACGACTCATGAGCTATTGAAAATGACTGAATGTGTGATGTTTATTTTCTAACACTTTTTCTGAACCACTGTCACTTTTTCACTTCACTTCACCCTTTAAACTGTGTTTAGGATGAGTTCAAATGCTGTTTAAGTGGCTTCATAATACGAACATCTTTTATGAACCTGCTACTAAAGTGACCTTGTTATTTTCATTAACAGCTCAAACTTATGGAGAGAGAACTGAGAGTGCAGTCATAGAGGTGTGAGCAGAGTCACTGTATAGAGAGAAGATGCAATTATGTGTTGTTGTTTTTAGATTATTGGATGTATTGTATAATATAATTTTTTATTTTATTTTTATTTTTTTGCTGTGATTTGCTTTGTACTCTGTAAGATACGATGGAAAATGAGAAAATACTTATTTAAATAGTTGTTCATTGTCTACAGCAGCCTCATAGTGTATATTGTCTATATTAATTGACTTTAACTGTAGCTGTGTGAGGAGATTTGTGGATTTAGTAATGTTCAGAGATGTTACTTGTAGAAAGCAGGACAGTATTACATCCTTACACCTCAATGTGAATGCAATTAACACAACAGTGTGCATCATTTAATAGTAGGAGCAGTTCAGTGGGATGTGTCTTGTGGGATTGTTTCTTAACAAGCCTAGATATACAAAAAGAAAATATCTTTATTGCATTGTAAATTATATGTGACAAATAAAAGTTTCTTCTTATTATTAATATTCTGGTTATTCATGCTTAGAGGAGGCACACAAGTGAGAGTGTAAAGAATGATGATTACAAATCTGCTGAATCCCCAGTCAACCATCAAGCATCACTGAAACATGAGTCTTCATCAGACTGCTAAATTAAATTTAATTAAATTAAATTAGAAAATACCCTTAACTGAAATGCATATCAAATTAATTTCAGTTGACAATCATTAACAATCATATGTTCTCCCCTGCCACATGAGGAAACTTCCTAAATCAAGCCAAGACCCTGTTGTACTCGCATTGTATTTCCATCTTTAATTCCAAGTGCATGGTCTAGAGGCCTTTAGGATTGTTACACTACTGGAGATGATCTTAAGTAGTCATGTTGTAAATTGGATTCTGAGATTTCAGAGTCCTTTAATGAAGACTGCTTGTTGAGAGGGATATCACAGCATTTTCTATGTATAAGTTGCACTCTACAAAGAAGATGAGTGTCGACTCCATACTCCTGCTCACATTCTCTGATGGCTCTTGTGAGCTCATACATTTCCACTGCTGGTAAAGAGCTATTCCCAAAAAGAAACATGGATCCTCATATGGATTTTCAATGTCTGATAATTTCACAGTACCAAAGAAATCCTTGGTATTTCTGGTGATCCTCAGGAACGCCACATTTTCCATCATCCTATAAACCACATCAAGACACATATCATGCTGTTATTAGGTCCATGTTCATTAAGATGTTGTTGATGGAGATGTCTTGGTAGTGTGCACTAAATTGTAGAACATCCCCTGATTGGTCTTTGCTTATTTGGAAGGTAGATGGCAAATTTAGGGTTATATGAGTATTCCTCATATTTTGCATGTATTTAAAGAACAGTATAATAGTAATAATAAATATAGTTGCAAACAACGATGAGCGGGCCCAAGCACCCTGTGCCATCGCCTCCCCAGGGGCACCATATAACCTGTGTGTTATTTAAGCGTGTTAAAACCTACAAAAAGCCATCGCCACCCACAACTTGCACACATCACGCAATATATAGGATTAATGTCAATTAGGGCCCAAAATATTTGTTAAGTGCGTTAGTGTGTGTGAAAGTGAAACGAGAGGGTGGTTTATGTGTGCGTGTGCGCGTGTGTGCGAGTGTGTGTGAGAGACATGTGGATGTGTCAGTCTGTGTGTGAGACGAGTAAATGTGTTTGTGCATGTTTGTTTGTCGTGTGGGAGTGTGAGAGTGTTAACATTCGTAATGTGTGTGATCTAAGTGTGTTTGTGCTCGTGTGTGTGTGAGTCTTAACATTTGTGATGTGTATGTGTGTACAATAAGCCACAGATGCTGGAAGAAAAGCATCACACTATGATGTTATTCAATGTGATGTCACTCAATATAATGTCACACAGAAAGTTAATAATCACTTTTCAGGGTAAGTTTAAGGCACCGTCACGGCTGACCCGTTTGAGATATAAAAAAATCCCTCTACAATTTTGCATCCTCAATGTCTTTAGATCACATCGGTCTGGTTTGGTGGCGATCGTATAAATTCCCTAGGAAAAGTATATCAAGATCCATCGGGTGTGTTTTTGCGAGCGACGCCAAATAACCGGCCTCCTGTTGAGTTTAGCCCAGGACATGCAGCGGGAAAGTTGTTTGGCTCGATGAGCTCTAAATGTGTACCTAGTTTCGTGTGCCTACGTGAAAGTGTGTATGAGCTATGCAGCAAAATCTCTTGTAAGAACCCCTGACTCAGGCATCTAAATGGAAGCAGATTCCAACCTGTTTGCCAATTTTCATGAGTTTTTAAGCATGTTAGGACCCCAAAGAAGCCCAAAAACTATACTAATATACTATATATATATAGCTGCAAGCAACGGTGAGTGGGACCCAGCACCCTGCACCATTGCCAGACGGGTGCACCACACAACACTATATAGGGCTGATGTCAGCTTGGGCCCTAAATATTTGTCATGTCAAGTGTGTGTGTGTGTGTGTGTGTGTGTGTGTGCGGCGCGCCTAAGTGTGTGAGAGAGAGATATGTGTGTTTATGCAAGCATGCGTGTGTCTCATGTGTGTAGAATAGGTGGAAATTTATGTTAAGACCTCCAAAAAGCTGGTGTGTGTTTGCCTGTGTGTGTGTGTGTGTGTGTGTGTGTGTGTACATGTGTGAGAGTAAGAGATGCCTGTGTGTGTGAGTTTTAACATTTGTGATGTACGAGTGTGTTTATGCGTTCACGCGTGTATGTGTCTCTGTGTGGGAGAGAGATGTGTGTAATACGAGTTTCTGCATGCATGCGTGTGGGTGTGAGAGAGAGGTGTGTGTGTGTGTGTGTGTGTGAGAGAGAGTGTTAAAATTTGTGATGTGTACATGTGTAGATAGGCCGCATCAATTTTGCCAGAGGACATGTTTTGTTGTCATGGAAAATCTTATACAGTGTTTCAGATCAAATTACTTGTTTAAGCAATAATTTCTGTGTCATTACTACATTACATAAGTTTGTTACAATAACACCATGGTGAATTCACACATTAATTACAAAATATTATGGTGTGGAACCATTTTTGGCCAGGCAGGATATGTTTAAATAAATACATACATAAATAAATAAATAAATAAATGTTATTTACACACTAGAGTAAAAAGGGGGAAAAAATGCAGTTTTGCAGAAACAAGCATACAGTACAAGCATTTTTTATGTTAATTCAGCAGTGTGGGTTTAGCAGGAGGAGGTGTGAAAGTGATGTGTGAGACTGATAACAGTGTTCTAACTAAATATGGACAACATCTATAACTCGTGTGTAACTCAACATATAATTGGTCACTTTTAACATGAACCTCATTCCCCTCATGTCACGTGTCTCCACCAGCAATGTGCTTATGACTATAACACTTCCAGAGTTTAAAATCAAGGTATAACTTGGCTGATGTTAACGCCAAGTAAGTTCGGTGTTAATTCACTGTTTCTTATTGATAAAGCGTTCACAATTTATTCGATTGCATATTAATTCTCAAGTTAGTTTACGCAATGTCATACCATTTTAAAAGCAGAACTGTTATTACTTGATGATGAAGTTAAAAGCGCTATACAAATAAAATGTAATTGAATTCAATGAAGTAGTTATACTGTATGTTGACCTAGAGTTTTTTTTTTGTTTGTGTTTGTTTTCCTAATTAGCTACATTAATACAAAGCTACATAACAATGACACAATAGTTAGAATTGCAGTGATGAATCAATTACAAAAGGCCATAAGCACATAAAAGGGGGAGTCCTTAGGTGAGGCTTTTCTGGTGGACCTGTGAAGAGGTCTTGATCTTCCTTGGGATGCGTGAAAGAGTTGCTTATTCTACAACAACCCTGTCCAGGACTAGGTTGGGTAGAGTGGCTGATACGTAGTGGTGAATGTGGTCTGGAACACAGATTAGGTGTCATCAGGACACTGCAATACAGTGCAGAAAACATCCTCACGTCACGAATTGTTGCCGAACACCGCTCTCAAGGCCTGCTGATATCCTAGGAGGACTTAAATAGGTTCCAGATCCAACAGAGGGATGACAGAGAGCTGAGATCCAGAGATAACAGTAAAAAAAAAAAAAACATATACTGTATCATCCCATGTGTGTCTGGAGGGTCTGAGAAAGTTTTGTTGCCAGCTATTTTGACAATGGCTGGATGTTGAATTATTTTTAGAGGACAGTAAATCTATAATGTTATACAAGCTGCACAAGTTTGGACACACCTTCTCATTCAGCGAGTTTTCTTTATTGTGTTCTTTAGCCCAAACGCGTCTCTTCTGCTTGTTGCCTGTCCTTAGCAGTGGTTTCCTAGCAGATTCTATGAAGGCATGATTCACACAGTCTCCTCTTAACAGTTGTTCTAGAGACGTGTCTGCTGCTAGAACTCTGTGTGGCATTGACCTGCTCTCTGATCTGAGCTGCTGTTAACCTGCGATTTCTGAGGCTGGTGACTCGGATGAACTTATCCTCCGCAGCAGAGGTGACTCTTGGTCTTCCTTTCCTGGGGCGGTTCGCATGTGAGCCAGTTTCTTTGTAGCGCTTGATGGTTTTTGTGACTGCACTTGGGGACACTTTCAAAGTTTTCCCAATTTATCGGACTGACTGACCTTCATTTGTAATGACCATCAAGTAATGATGGCCACTCGTTTTCCTTTTCTTAGCTGCTTTTTTCTTGCCATAATACAAATTCAAACTCTTTGAATGAGAAGGTGTGTCCAAACTTTTGGTCTGTACTATATGTAACAGGTATAGAAACCTGTTGAAGTTTAATGCAAAAAAGTTTGAATTTACACAAAATTGTTCATTTCAATACCTGATACAAGTGCCTATCTGAGATGTCCCTTTCCCTTTAAAATTCTGTGATGTTAACTAAAACCAGCACAACTTCCTGTCTTGTCCCCTCCTTTTCCCTGATGAAGCTGTATGGAAGAGGTACGTCATTTTTGTCTCCTGATATCCAATTTAATCTTTATTTTTATTATTCATTTTATGTTTATATTTTCATTCCAATCTGTGTATAATGTTATTTCACATATTTGCATGATTATTTTCTACTTTTTTTTTTATTTTATTTTTTGTTTTATTAATAACTATGGCTTAAGCATGTGCAAATCAAGCACATGATGTATATCATTTATTTTATAGAGAAATCAAGGGCAAATCAAACTCAGGCTGTCTGTTTTATGTGTCTGGTATGTTAGTTTTTGTACTTTTAATTGTTAACTTTATTCACAAATGTTGAATTATTCTTGCTGTTATTCTCTGCTCCTTTTCCCTGATGAAACTGTATGGAAGAGAGAAATCAAGGGCAAGTCAAACTCAGGCTGTCTGTTTTATGTGTCAGATTAAAGGCTGCCAGTGAACCGCCATCTGTGTCCTGTGTCTAATTCACACAACGGAGAGTGCAGTTTTAACTGGAGTGACCGGCTACACGTGGTGCTGTGACCCTTTGGATTTCACATGATTGGCTGCTCGCCGCTCACTGGAAGTGCTGCTTCGATAAACTGCGCATGCGCTGCACGTTGCTTCAGGGCCGCCGGAGGAGTGTTTCGCCAGTTGCAGAAGCCACCTCGCGTTTTTGTCTCATCTTCTGATTTCATCTCGTCCAGTCCTCATCGTTGGATGTTTTCGCTCGAACAATTAGACTCAATGAGGTATGGTGGAAAGCTGTTTTGGCTTTTATCAGTAGTTATTCAACATCTTTGCGTCTTTGAAAGGCATTGAACTGTTTAGCAGCACATTCAACACGACTAAGTTTGCTAACTGTTTTCGTGCTGCTGCACGTTCATTATTGATTTTTTTTACGTTTTTGTACGGTGCTCACGCTGCTGTTTTAGTGATTGTCGCGTGTGGATTTTTTTCTCTTTTTCCTACTCTGTACAGCATTGTACTAAACGTTACATTATTTTATAAAAGTCCTAGTGCATGGGTGTTTCTGCAGAGTGCACATACATTCATTTATGTAAGGTTCTGATTCAATTTTTTTCTTTTTTTCCCCCTTTTTTTCCAGACAGTTATTACATTTCTCTTTGTGATTTCTACTTTAAGTCATGTTTGAGGACACTGTCAGTCAGGATAATTTTAGCCCTCTGCGACAGCCCAGTGCTGTGTTCTCAGTAGGTAGGGGTAGAGGGACTATACTCCATCGTACAGAGAACTTGTGTTTCACCTCTATGTTTTGGTAGGGGTAGATCTCTCTTTAATGCTGAAACTGACCAAGCGCATGCATCTGATTCAGCTATTGGTGCCTCTGTGAGCCCAACTGCTTGTTCCACTCCTTTTACGTGCCCAAATACTGGTCGTGTTATTATTGAGTCCTTAGGGGGTATTATTTCTGATTTGGCACAGAAAATTGGTGAGAGCATTTCAACCTGTCTAAATTTAACACAACAGCCAACCTTCATGCAGTCCATGTCAAATGTACAGCATTCTAGTGGATGTGTTGATGCTTCTAAGCTGAAAGTTATTGTGCAACATGATGTTGCGCCGCCAGTAAAAAAGTGATTCATTTACTGTGCATGAATGGGAAGACATGATGCGCACTTATCTGAGCAGTAGGAAATGTGTTGATGATGCTGAGGCCTGTGATTTTATTTTAGCTAGGTTAGCGGGAAAAGCGAGCAATGTAG
Organism: Clarias macrocephalus; assembly: GCA_011419295.1. Lineage (NCBI taxonomy): Eukaryota > Metazoa > Chordata > Actinopteri > Siluriformes > Clariidae > Clarias > Clarias macrocephalus. The sequence goes on along the minus strand of JAAGKR010007909.1, from coordinate 13,204 downwards.
TTAAAGTGTCCTTGCTTAGCCTTCCTGGACCAACTGCTGCAGTGCCCGTTAGCACAGTGTTTGATATTCTAAAGCGTAATTTCAGCGAGTTAGCGTATTCAAATATGCCTATGGCTGATTTTTACAACACACTTCCCAAAGTGGATGAGAGTCCAATAGACTATTGGATAAGGCTCAATAAGGCAATTGATGTGTCTGATGAGTGTTTGCGTGGGCGGAACAAATGTGCAGCTGAAGCTGTCATGATGTTTGTCTCTCACTGTCCAGATCCTGGACTTGCCTTGTCTTTTCAGTTCAAGCCTGCTGAACAGTGGAGTGTGGCCAAGGTTCAAGAGTGCCTAGATTGTCACCGTAAGAACTTAAAAAGAGCTTCTATTAGAACTCAACGCTACCCACCTGTGTCTGCTTGTTGTCAGAATACTGTGACGGTCTGTGATGATCCAGTATCCAGTCCCTTGAAACAACCTGAGCTCCCATCAGGTCAGCCACTAAATTCTCCTGTTCAGCTAAACCCCAATTCTGCCCCTTTCGTTTCAAATTCTGATGCACAGCAACTGGTTGACATGATGGGTAAAGTTTTAGCACTATGTACTGCCTCACTGTCAACATCCAACCCTGCATGTCCTAGCAAATCCTCAGTCTCAAAGCCCAATGTTAGTCCAGCATGTAGAGTGTGTCAGTCTAAGGAGCACACAACTTATGCTCACTGTATGCGCCAGAGGCTTTGTCATAACTGCCTCAAACCTGGACACTTTAAGAGTAACTGTACCAGGGCAGCAGACCCTGAACTACTTCCTCCTCCCATGCAGTTAAACTAAACAGCCCATGCGCGGAGGGGGTTAGCGTGGGTGGTGGCAAACTTCCCCTAAAAGATGCGTTTGACCCACAAGAAGTTTTTGTGAATAGTTGTAGGTTGTTGTCACCTTACAAAACAGTGTTGTATGTGGGATCTCAGAAAATTGATGGAGCTAGTGATCTCTTTTATGCTTCTGTGACTGTCAGTGGCCAGTCCGTACTTAATGGGTTGCTTGATTCTGGCAGTATGGCTTGCACCCTGAGTACAGAAGATGAATCCAAGTTACGTGCTGATGGTGTTCTCCCACAGCCCTCAGTGATTCCCAGTAACATGGTCCTAGTTGGCTGTGGTGGTCTTACTGTTCATCCTAAATGCACATATGACCTGGAAATCGAGGTATATGGGCTTAAGTTCATTGTGCCCACTTTGGTAGTACCTGGACAGAAGGATGAGGTCATTATCGGCAGTAATGTTATCAAACATGTTATTCGGAAGATGAAGGATGAAAAGAAATACTGGGAGCTAATTTCCAGTCAAAGCGGCAACTCTGAGTGTGAGGAATTTCTTGAGCTATTAAGCTGTACTTCTTGTTGGTCTGGCTCAACTCGACCTGAAAAACTTGGCTCTGTTAAGCTTCGTCAGGCAGTTACTTTGCTTCCCAGGTGTGAGCACCTTGTCTGGGGAAAATTGCTTGGTAACACTCGTATTTCCCTTGGTAGCAC
>JAAGKR010007909.1:0-11666 GCA_011419295.1 Clarias macrocephalus | reverse complement strand
CACAACAGCCAACCTTCATGCAGTCCATGTCAAATGTACAGCATTCTAGTGGATGTGTTGATGCTTCTAAGCTGAAAGTTATTGTGCAACATGATGTTGCGCCGCCAGTAAAAAAGTGATTCATTTACTGTGCATGAATGGGAAGACATGATGCGCACTTATCTGAGCAGTAGGAAATGTGTTGATGATGCTGAGGCCTGTGATTTTATTTTAGCTAGGTTAGCGGGAAAAGCGAGCAATGTAGTTAAAGTGTCCTTGCTTAGCCTTCCTGGACCAACTGCTGCAGTGCCCGTTAGCACAGTGTTTGATATTCTAAAGCGTAATTTCAGCGAGTTAGCGTATTCAAATATGCCTATGGCTGATTTTTACAACACACTTCCCAAAGTGGATGAGAGTCCAATAGACTATTGGATAAGGCTCAATAAGGCAATTGATGTGTCTGATGAGTGTTTGCGTGGGCGGAACAAATGTGCAGCTGAAGCTGTCATGATGTTTGTCTCTCACTGTCCAGATCCTGGACTTGCCTTGTCTTTTCAGTTCAAGCCTGTGATCTCTTTTATGCTTCTGTGACTGTCAGTGGCCAGTCCGTACTTAATGGGTTGCTTGATTCTGGCAGTATGGCTTGCACCCTGAGTACAGAAGATGAATCCAAGTTACGTGCTGATGGTGTTCTCCCACAGCCCTCAGTGATTCCCAGTAACATGGTCCTAGTTGGCTGTGGTGGTCTTACTGTTCATCCTAAATGCACATATGACCTGGAAATCGAGGTATATGGGCTTAAGTTCATTCTGCCCACTTTGGTAGTACCTGGACAGAAGGATGAGTTCATTATCGGCAGTAATGTTATCAAACATGTTATTCGGAAGATGAAGGATGAAAAGAAATACTGGGAGCTAATTTCCAGTCAAAGCGGCAACTCTGAGTGTGAGGAATTTCTTGAGCTATTAAGCTGTACTTCTTGTTGGTCTGGCTCAACTCGACCTGAAAAACTTGGCTCTGTTAAGCTTCGTCAGGCAGTTACTTTGCTTCCCAGGTGTGAGCACCTTGTCTGGGGAAAATTGCTTGGTAACACTCGTATTTCCCTTGGTAGCACAGTCATTGTTGAACCCAACACGTCGCGTTCAGCACCCCATCATGTTCTTGTTGGGCGTGTGGTGTCTCCTTTGTGGGGCGATCGATGGGTGCCAATGAAAATACTAAATCCCACCCAGTCTCCAATAACTCCTCGTCGTAACACCAAGATGGCTGATGTGTCCCCTTGTTTGGCGGTGGAGGATGTTACTGTCACACAAGGTGTGTGCAGATCTCACAATGTGACTGATTCAACTTTCACCAAGCCCATTCCATCTGTAGACCCAATGCAATTACTGCATGAGTATGGTTTGGAGGACATTGACATTGATGGGTGTGAGGTCTCAAAGTCATGTAAGGAAGAGTTGGCAAGTCTTATTGTGTCCTATTGTGACATTTTCTCTAGAGACAGGCTTGACTGTGGAGAGGCAAAAGATTTTGTCCACAGGATCCATCTGTGTGATGAGCGTCCTTTTCGCCTACCCTATCGCAGAATTCCTCCTGCCAATTACCACAAGTTAAGAGAGGTTCTTTCTGACATGGAGGAGAAAGGGATCATTAGTAAGTCCATCAGTAAGTACGTGTCTACCTTGGTTATGTTCTGGAAGAAAGATGGCTCTCTAAGGGTTTGTACTGACTTTCGCTGGCTTATTGCGAAGACTATCAAGGATGCTCATCCTTTGCCTCATCAGGCAGATTGCCTAGCTGCTCTTGGCGGCAATCTTCTGTTCAGCTCTATGGATTTAACATCAGGATTTTACAACGTTCGTCTCCATGTGGCTGATCGTCACTACACAGCGTTCACAACGCCCATGGACCTATATGAATATAACCGTCTTCCTCAAGGCCTGTGTAATAGCCCAGCATCCTTTATGCGCATGATGCTCAGCATATTTGGTGATCTCAACTTTTCCAGCCTCCTTTGTTATCTTGATGACTTACTTATTTTCGCCCGTTCTGAACAGGACGCTTTAACATGCTTGGAAGTGGTGTTCTCACAGTTGCGGATGAGTAATTTGAAGTTGGCTCCGAAAAAGTGTCACTTTCTCAGGCACTCCATTAAATTTCTTGGCCATGTGATCAGCGGTTCTGGTGTGTCCGTAGATGAAGACAAAGTAGTAGTCATTGCTGCTTTTCAGAAAAAAGACCTGATGAAAGAGGATGGCTCCACACCTTCCCCAAAGAAAATAAGACCATTTCTGGGCATGGTCCTTTACTACCAAAGCTTCATCCCTGGATGTTCACGGATCGCAAAGCCACTGTTTAATTTAACAGCTGGCCAAAAACGGTTGGTGAAAGGTTCTAGTAATCGAAATCAAGCAGGAACTTTCCGTGAGTTGTCTCCCCAAGACTGGACTCCTGAATGTGATGTTGCCTTTGAGGGGTTGAAAAGAGCTCTTTTTGAGAACGGAGTACTTGCTCACCCTGACTTGGAGCGTCCCTTTATTCTTTGCACTGATGCGTCATTAGATGGCCTGGGTGCCATGCTTTCTCAAGTTCCCCCTGGTGAGGATAAAGTCAAGTCAAGTCAAGTCAATTTTATTTATATAGCGCTTTTAACAATTGACATTGTCGCAAAGCAGCTTTACACAATACAGTTGTGTAAAGCACATCCAATAGCCTTTGCCAGCAAGTCCTTGAGCCGCAGCCAAGCCAATTACCCTGCACATAGACTGGAGTTCTTGGCTCTCAAATGGTCCATATGTGACAAGTTCAGCCACTGGCTTAAAGGCCATGAGTTCACTGTGTGGACTGATAACAATCCGCTCACATACATCATGACAAAACCTAAGTTAGATGCATGCGAGCAACGCTGGGTTTCAAAACTTGCCCCGTACAATTTTAAGATCAAGTATGTTCCTGGAAGATTAAACGTTGTGGCAGATGCACTCAGTCGCGACCCGTCCACCAAACCAGTAAGCTAACGACTCTTGTCTGAGCCTTATTCTGAACTGTTGAAGCATATAAACAGTGTGGAAAATGGTTCCGTGCAGAAGGCATTCCATCTGACATGCCAGCCACAAACAATTGACACTGAACTCGAACATAGCTGTGAAATGGATTTTTCAATGACTGCTGAGGATGTGTCGTCCATTTTGTCATCTTGTGGTGATTGGGATGCAGGCGCTCTCTCCAGAGCAACATCCCTGGCTGACCACGTGAGCTCTCTTGTTCCCGACGGCCAAGATGTCATCCATAACCTCTCATTTTCTAAACTGCAGTGTCATCAACACAAAGATCCAGTGGTTTCGAGGGTGGCTTTTTATGTCAATAGAAAGTGCAGACCTTCCAGACGTGAGCGTGCAAATGAGCTTTTGCATGTTTTGAGATTGTTGAGGCAGTGGGACAAACTCTTTTTGCTTAATGGTATTTTGTACAGAGCCAGCAAAGATCCTCTCACAAGGCATAAGAAATTTTAGTTTTTCTGCCTGATTCCCTGAAGCAACAAGCTCTCTCTGGTGTTCATGATCTGGCTGGTCACCAAGGGCAGCCACGTACCCTATCTTTAGCCCGCCAGAGGTTTTATTGGTCCGGAATGGAATGTGATGTGCGTGATTACGTTAAGACTTGTACCCGTTGTGTCCTGAGTAAAACTCCAGAACCGGCAGCAAGAGCACCCTTGGAGAGCATCAAGACCACTGCCCCCTTGGAGCTTGTTTGTATTGATTTCTGGGCTGCTGAAAATAGGCACAATAAATCTGTTGACGTCCTGGTAATCACAAATCACTTCACCAAGCTAGCACACGCTTTTCCTTGTCAAAATCAATCTGCTAAGAGTGTTGCGAAGAACCTTTGGGATGGCTTCTTCTGTGTTTATGGCTTCCCCAAGCGTATCCATTCAGACCAGGGTGCCAGTTTTGAGAGTGAGCTGATAGCCGAACTACTACTTCTTACCGGTGTTGACAAATCACGAACTTCTCCATACCATCCGATGGGGAACGGTGGAACTGAAAGGTTTAACAGAACAATGGGTAACATGTTAAGATCACTTCCTAATAGATCAAAACAAAAGTGGCCGCAGTTAGTGCAAACTATGACTTTCCTGTATAACTGCACTTCCCATGAAACAACTGGGTTTGCCCCATTTTATCTAATGTTTGGTAGGGTTCCGAGATTGCCCGTTGACCTGATGTTTCAAAGTGTTCTCCGTGATGAGTCTATTTGTGATTATAATGACTATGTCCAATCCCTCATCAGAGACCTGCAGTCTGCTATGGGGCTGGCTCAAAAGAACACTACTGCAGAACAAAAGCATCAGTTTGACCAATATAACAAGAAGGTCAAGGGTCTACCTTTGTCAGTTGGTGATCAAGTTCTCATTGCTAACAAAGGCTGTAGAGGTAAACGGAAGCTTTCCGATAAATGGGAGCCCACCATGTATTCCATTGTTCACTCCAACCCATCCTTGCACATTTATAAGATCCGCAGCAACTCTGGTCACGAGAGAATGGTGCATCGGAATCTATTGTTGCCTGTTAACTTTCTCCCTTTGCCTGCAGATGAGTCTGACTTTTCTGACAGTGGAAGTCCCAGTATCGATCACTGTTCCGCAAATTCCCAATCTGCATGTGATCTAGCTGGGCCTGCAATACCAGTTACTGATGAGTTGTCACATGCAGATTCTCTGTCTGTCATTTCTCACAGCGCTGTCTATGATGATGATCCTGTTGCTTCTTGGGTTTCATCTCATTCTTCTCAAACTCTTTCTGAGGCACATGATGATTTGTCAGTTGACGATCATGACACTGGTGCAGACGCCCCTTCATCTATTATTCCTGTTTCTAATGGTTCATGTGACCCTGTAGTTTCCAGTGATTCCACCAATCGGTACACCACCAGGCTTGGTAGGGTAATTAGACCTATTCGTAGACTAATTGAGTCAATGGTTCAACTTGAGACTTTATTAGGTATGGAGCCTCGATCTCCAGTTATTCATGTTTAGGTCTATGCATTATTTTTGTTCCGCATCGACTCTGAATGTGCAAAGGTTATATTTTTGTACTTTTTCATGTGTTCATAAGTTCGACTTGAGCATAAGGTCTGAGTATTTCAAAGTGTAATGGGCACTTTGTGTGTGTGTCTGCACTATGTGTTGAGGTTTGGCCAACTTCCTTCACATTTGCATCCCTTTGTTGGGTAGCCTCCCATGCTGATAGTCTGCGCTGTTTTTTGCGGAGTGCAGACCAAGTGACTCTTCTGACCTGTGTGTTTTTTTTGTGTGTTTATATACTCTGTGAATTTTGTATAAATTCTGGGGGGTAAGTGTAACAGGTATAGAAACCTGTTGAAGTTTAATGCAAAATTGTATGAATTTACACAAAATTGTTCATTTCAATACCTGATACGAGTGCCTATCTGAGATGTCCCTCTACCTTTAAAATTCTGTGATGTTAAGTAAAGCCAGCACAACTTCCTGTCTTGTCCCCTCCTCTTCCCTGATGAAACTGTATGGAAGAGGTACGTCATTTTTGTCTCCTGATATCCAATTTAATCTTTATTTTTATTATTCATTTTATGTTTATATTTTCATTCCAATCCGTGTATAATGTTATTTCACATATTTGCATGATTATTATCTACCTTTATTTTATTATTATTTTTTTTTTGTTTTATTAATAACTATGGCTTAAGCATGTGCAAATCAAGCACATGATGTATATCATTTATTTTATAGAGAAATCAAGGGCAAATCAAACTCAGGCTGTCTGTTTTATGTGTCAGGTATGTTTTTGCACTTTTTATTGTTAACTTTATTCACAAATGTTGAATTATTCTTGCTGTTATTCTCTGCCCCTTTTCCCTGATGAAACTGTATGGAAGAGAGAAATCAAGGGCAAATTAAACTCAGGCTGTCTGTTTTATGTCAGATTAAAGGCTGCCAGTGAACCGCCACCTGTGTCCTGTGTGTAATTCACACAACGGCAGTTTTAACTGGAGTGACCGGTTACTTATATATAGATCTGGCCATTAAGAACGCAGGTTTCGAGAAAAGGGATTTCGCGCGCTTCTGCGGCAGCTGAAGTAACACATTTGCATAATAAAGCTGTTGTCTTTCTTGTGCTTGAAAATCAAAGTGCTCACTTAAATATGGTGTTACGTCCCAGTCTAGGGTCGGGCCGTACAGCAAAAGAATGGTTCAGGGTTCTATTTTAAACTGTATGGAAATGGTGGTATATGGCAGAAAGAACCAGATTCAGTATTTTGCACGCTCAATTTTTCAGTTTTTTATTTGTTAAAAAAGTTTGAAATATCCAATAAATTTTGTTCCACTTCATGATTGTGTCCCACTTGTTGTTGATTGTTCACAAAAAAATACAGTTTTATATCTTTATGTTTGAAGCCTGAAATGTGGCAAAAGGTCACAAAGTTCAAGGGGGCCGAAAACTTTCGTAAGGCACTGTATATGTATTCATAGATGTATTCAAGACGCATTAACATCAAACAAAAGATAAGCAGGTTAATGGAAACAGGAATTGAATGTCCAGAAAATGAGTAATGGAAAGAGCATGGTAACTCCTCAATGGTAGATCAATCAGTCTAGTCCAATATGGAAGTATAGGAATAAGTAGAAGGTCTTAACTGCTGATGAATTGATGTCCTTAGTATAGTCTCTTTGAAGCAGTAAACTTGTTTTGCACAATTTCGAGCAGTTGCAAGGATGCACCCAAAATCCAGCAAACATGTAGGCCCTTAGGCCTAAGAAGAGGCCTCACATAAAAATCCTCTAGAAAAGAGAACCATACATAAAAAAGGAATAACACTTGCTAAACAATAACCAAAATACCACAAAAAAAGAAAACATCACTTACAATTGAGCAGCAAACAAAATTTTCCCAAACCAGGATTGCTTGTAGTAGCCAGAGCCATGTGGACCCAAACTGAATCTCCCTCTCACCCTACTCGTATTTTTTTTTTTTTTTTTAAACATCTAGAGCTACTACTGCCACCTAGTGGTCCGGAGAAAAATGGCACCCTAAAGTTTTGCCAAATAAACCTTATAGCAGCAGGCGGTGACTATATATAACTGCTTCTAGGAGCTGCTTCTATTTATGCCAATATTGATCATGTAGTTATGAGTGTAACAGGTATATTTATTTTATATTACACATCATCCTGTATTAGATGATTATAACAAAAGTGCTCTCAGCATGAACATAATGACACACACAAAAACTGTTTCCAAAGCATTGTCATATAAGTGATGCTGTAACATCTAATGAATATAAGGCTGATGATCTATTTGATAATTTAGTTCTGTAGATGCTGATCCTGAACCCAATCGTGATGATGTGACTTTTACTGAACTTTCAATAAAACAGAAGAAAAAGTCTATGAGAAATAAACATAGAGAAAATCATGACATAATGTATTTTGATAGATTCTTTTTCTTTCCCTATTCATTTAAGATTTCGTATTACAATTAGAAAAAAAAAAAAAAAAAACAGTGTGGATGCTGATACTGTATACTCAGATGTGAAGTTGAATGCAGAGGTAATACTGATACTAACACACCAAACACCACAAAATAAGGAATATGTATTGCTCTAGCTGGCTCCCCTCCCAGAATCGGATTCAAGTCCCAGAGTCATCAGTTAGAGAAATTTACATCATCTCATTTTACTTTTCCAGTTGAATTCCCATAGGTGGCTATGAAAATTAAAAGTACTGACACCAAATACTTACTGATTTGTTGTCGGCAAAGAAACAGAAAAACATGCATCCAAAAGCCAACTGTTCGTTCCACTTGCAGAAGTTTAAAAGCAAATATCTTGGATTATGTTGTTAATTTCAATTAAATATCATGAAGAATTCAGATGTAGATTTTAGGCTTTAGATTTGATTAGGCTTTACATCACTGGTTTAACGTGCTGGAGAATGACATATTAGTCAGAAGAGAGCCTGAACAGTATTTCCAGTATAATGATTGTAATGATCCATGCTGCACAACTAAACATAGTTTCCTGACCTGTATTCATGAGATTTCTTTCTCCCATTGCAGTGAGCCACATTCCTATGTAAGCTGATGGAGCCATAGTTACATGTTTGTAGAAAGTGGTGGTGGATGAGATGATATCATTCCAATACAGCAGCACTGAAAAGAAATGCCAGATACTTGCCGTGCGATGAAAAAGTCTTTTTATTATTTTGCATTTTTGTCACACATGATTGAGATTTTAATATTACACAAAGATAATATGAGGAGGCGGCAGGGTGGTGTAGTGGTTAGCACTGTCGCTCTAGGATTTAGCGGTATAGACGGTGAGTGAGTGATAATCTGAGGAAATAGCTTACAGTTTTTAAACAATGATTTTATTTATTAATGAAAAAAATAACTGTTAAAAACTATTTGGTTGTAGTGTATGTGAAAAAAAGCCCCCTAAGCCTAATAAAGGGTTGTGCCACTTTTGGTGGCAACAATGGCAATCAAGCTTTTGCAATAATTGTGAAGGAATTTTAGCCCACTCTTTGAGGAATTGTTTTCATTCAGCCACATTAAAGGGGTTTTCAAGCATGAACATCCTGTTTCAGGTCATCTTAATCGGATTTAAGCCTGGACTTTGAATCTTTTTTTTTTTTGAGCCATACAGATGTGGACTTGGTGTGTTTCCTGTTTTTCTTTATATTAAGTGTGCTTGGAACTTAAATTTTAAGGTTAGCATTACTGTGGCAACCCCCTTGCCAGGAGCAGACAGATGACTAACAACAATTCTGTCTCAAAAGTGTTTTTTTTTTTTTTGCTCTAATTTTGCCCACCTATGTCCCTTTTACGGATTCTGTAGTGAGTGAGAAAAGATGCATAAAAAATAATAATAATCCTTGATTAAACATTTGTTAACCACTAGATGGAGCCCACACACAACAACACATGGCAGTGATCACATGTATGAACACTTAATTTAGAAATGAACCAGTAACACAATAGTTTATCTAATTCTCACTGTAGGTTTTGGAAGACATCACACTGCCAGTGTCTATTACACTGTAAAAACTGCTGGGTTAAAAAACAACCCAACCATAACCCAGCTGCTGGGTCACTATTGGTCAGAACGCGCGCTGGGTTATTTTTACCCAAGTGCTGTGTTGTAACATTTAACCCAGATTTCTGGGTTGTTCATCTGACCCAACCAGTGGGTTAAATTGACACTCTTGCTGGGTTAAATGTTAACATGCTGGGTTATTTTTTTTTGATCCAACCAGTGGGTAAAATTAACACTCTTGCTGGGTTGACACATTCCATTAGATTTTTTTTTTTTTCAAAAAAGACACAAAATGTACACAACTTCACAATGTAAATAGATAGTCACAGGATAAGAAAATGTGAATAACTTAATTTTTACCAAAATGTCAGACAAAACCATATAATCTTAAGTTGACCATTTGTTAAATATAAAATAAATGTACTGTGACAAACACTCTGTAAAACAAAAACAATAGACCCCTGTAAGTCTGATTTGAATTGCAATTTTTTGCATTTAATACAATGTTTAAATACCTTTTATATAGAAATTTTCAATACAAATCTTATAATGCCCACATGACACAAACATTTCCCATCTTAATATTTTAACTATCCGTTATTTAACTATTACTATTTAATTTCCTTCAAAAATGGCATTAAAAACAAAAATGATAAAACTTTTTTAAACATTATTGATTAAATACTGGCTGAAAAAACTGTTGTCCTCAAAAATTTTATGACACGAGATGAGGACTCGTGTCAATCAATCTCATCGGCAGTATGCTGGAGAAAATCCCAGGTGAGAAGACACTTCTTAACATCAATGAGTCTGTATCAATAGCATTGCCTCCAACAATGGAAAAGGTCTGTCAGGTCCCTCTTGTCTCTTCCCCAAGGAACAAAACATGGAACAATGCTCCAGTCATCTCCATATTTTGCAGATATCATCCTCACCATGTTGGTCTATCTATGGATTATACAGCATCACTTAGTGTTACAATATAACTAACATTTACGTTGAGCATTTTTGTTAAGGACGTATAGCTACATATGCATATAATGCAAAACATTTTTTCTCGTGTCAATACACAAAAAATCATAATGTGAACATGAATTTAGTGTATATTTTTGAATAATTTACGTTACTATTTAACATGTGAGGGATAACAGGATACGGTGCTCCATCTGGATTTAATATAAAACATTCACCCCTTTTCAAATTCTCAACAAACACTAGATGAATATGATATTTAATGGTGAATTTACAACTTATAATAAATGTTTTATAAGGATAAAGAAAAAGCTTGTTTTAAGGCTACGACTTATCCATGACGCTTTCTCATTTTTTGAATAACAAAACAGAATGGTTAAACAATATTAATCCCACACAATATTAATATCAAAAAAATTATTTTAAACAATAAAATATGCTTGCTCCTGCCACAAGTTACAAAAAAAAAGTAAAAATTTACATTAACTTACCACAAAATACTGAGTGCTCTGAGCCTGATACAGTCAGAAGTGAAGAATCCAGAAAGTTCTCCAAAGAATAAACCAACTGCTGGGTGAAAATAACACAAGCAGTTTTTTTTTTTTTAACAGACAGAAACAGAAGACATATTAAGACTGTCATTAAACATATCACAATAACTTCTTCTGACACATATTAAATATTATAAAATATGCCAAGAGACTTTCCACACACACAGCTTTAGCGAATATTACTAGTAATTTACCTAAAATTACATTTAAGATTAAATTTAGTTTTTTTTTTTTATTATTTGTGTGTGCTACAAATGCACTTTTATCATAAAATACACTATAGCCGACTGTTGGCACAGAATATAAAAACATGAACTCCCCTCACCCCCATATCAAAGTGCGACTAAAAAGGTGGAAAAGCGAATAAGCATGAAAATGAGCTCCTACCACAACCACATTTAAAATTTAGGTAAAAATGTATATAAACTTATCATAAAATACTGCCAGAATTAAGTGGCCTCGTGCTCCCCGCTTCAGAAGTGAAGAATCCAGAAAGTTCTTCATGTTGTGTCTCAATTCCAAAAACGCAAAGAACGGAGTTGACTTGGAAGTGCACACTCGAGGGTTTGAGGACATCGGGTATAGTGCAAATAAAACGCGGCGTACAGGACGTGTCTCACAGCCGCGATATATTATACCATAAAAAAAAAAAAAATCCGCTGTTTTAACCACTTTAGAGGCACCACAGCCAGCGGTCGTTTTCAGTAGTTTCTGCAAAGATGAGGCTGTGTTTTGCGGCTACATAACTGCGGAGCACCGTAGGATTGTGTGGAGCTCAAATCTCCGAAATCATTGGGGCATTTTTTTAATAGACGCTATCTTTAATAACCGATTGATGTTTTGAGCTGTACACACATACATTCTCGCTTAAACAACTCTTAAAACTACACTTTGTGACACAATAACATTAATATTTCACACATTTTGCAGGCTGCCGTTTGGAGAAATAAAGAATAAACCAGTTGTTGGGTCAAAATAACCCAACCAGGTGTTCGTTTGTAAATGACCCACTACATCTCATTTGACCCAGCGTTACCCAACCCAACAATGTGTTTAAAGTCCCCGAAATAACCCAGAATTTTGACCCAGCATG
>JAAGKR010007908.1:0-26203 GCA_011419295.1 Clarias macrocephalus | reverse complement strand
CCCCCCCCCCCCCCCCCACACACACACACACACATTACAGTACACACACACACATTCTCTGAAGTGTGCTTCCAAATAACAGCAGCAACACTTTTATTCCTTCATTCATGTTCAGGTTTACCTCGAGGGAGAATAACCTGCGCGACTCTGAAGCGGAACCGCGGCTGAATTATTCAGCGTTCATTTATCTTTTGTTTTTTTCGATTTTTTTTTTGTTGTTGTTGTTGTTGTTGTTCTGTTTTTTGCCCCCTGTGGTAACAAGCGGCTCCAGGAGGAATTAAGGTTTAACGACAGTTAATGCTTCAGCAATAGCAGCGGAGCGTGTGTCTTCCTCTCTCCGGACCACACACACTCCATGCCTGCCTGTGTTTCCAAGGGTGCCCGGGTCCACTGCTTGATGCAGGGCACTGTAACTATGGCAACAGAGGAAAGTCACATGGCAGCGAGTGGGTCAGAGCCTGTATTGAGTGATGAGTGTGTGTTCAGCAATGATAGCCACGCAGTCTCGTTTAGTTAATTAAGCTGACACACACGTATACAGTATAACCAGTGATAGCCATGTGAAACTTTCACCCCTTGCTTTGTTTTTTCTGCCCGGCATTAACACCCACGTCTCGGCATTTGGGCCGTGTTTCAATCCACTGGAAATTTTCTACCCTGCGTGTGTCGATTATTGATTTTCTACCCACTCGTATAAGCACATGCTTCTCACTCAAGCTCCTCTTAGCAACTTCCTGTCACTTCCACTTCAACTAAGCAGGAGCTAACCATTTTTGGTTATGTTATGGTTTTAAGAACTCATGATGATGATGATTTTAAGCACGCAGAATTTCAGTTTTTCTTTTAACGTTCTGGAAATCAAAGCCATAATTACAGTGTGAAAAAAAACGTTGCAAGAATGTTATTTCTCCAAAATTCCATGTAAACCTGGCAAATCGGTTTAGGCGTCATGGTGCGGGTCTCTGGTTCGATCCTGAACCGTGTGCGGTTTCAAAAGTTCTCCGTTCTTCATCTGGAATCTCTGGTTTCCTATGTGTGCATGCATGGTGCAGGTTATGCCATCCAGCGTGTATGCGCTGCCTGTCCAGAATGTTCTCGGGATCCACCATAACCCTCAGCAACATGAAACAGTAACTGACAATAAACACTTTTATACCCAGGCGGTTCCAGAATAACTAGGGTTAAATGCTGGACCTCAACCTGGCTTCATTGCGGTGGGAGTGTATAGGAGTATCGAGGACTTATACTGTATATGCTTTAATGACCTCTACCTCATCATCATCATCATCATCATCATCATCAAGGATGACTAAAACACTTGGTTGTCACTCACTCGTTCACTTTACCATATTCATCCAGTACAGGGTCACAGGAGGCCTGGAGACACCCTGGGGCACAAGGCAGGATGGGGTGCCATTCCATCACAAGGCACAAGCACACACCAATTAGCCTAATCAGCATTAGGAAGGAAACCCACCAAGCATGGTGAGAATGTACAAACTCCACACACACACAGACCAGAAGGTGGGACTCAGAGCCTCGACCCTGGAGTTAAGAGGTCACAGCGCTAATCACAACGCCATCCTGCCAAATTAGTGGCATCTTCTATAGCGACAAATTATAATGGCTTTAGGAAATCTCTCCCTGGTCAACAATACTGTGTAGCTCAGGTTGTCCTATCTGAATTTCATCCCAAAGTTAAAATACATTGCAAAGAAATATACAAGAGAATCTGCTTCTTTTTTTTTTCTTTCAGAATCACAACGATGGACAGATCACAGGCGTCTCTCTCTTTCAGTTTCTCGCTTTCTTTTTCCTCTTTGTGTGGCCTATTTTCTTTTGTGGTAGTGAAGGAGGTTAGGGCATAAAGTATGCTATCAGCCTGGAGTTCTGAGCCCCAGTTCTGAGCCCCAGGCTCCATCACACACACACACACACACACACACACACACACACACACACACACACACACACACACACACACACAAACACACAAACACACTCCTCTGTTTCTTTCTCTGTGTTTCTCTCATTCCGTCTCCTTCTTCTCCTCCTTTCTTTTGTCTCGCCTAACTGCCCTAAACTTCTTTGTGTAATTTTTAGGCATCATGTTTTTCCCTCTTCTGCTTTCTGAGAATTTCATCCGTCAAGCGCTTGCTCTCCTCAACACTTCCAGCTGTGTTTCGCTCCTGGGTTTTATTGAGCTCGGATAAATATGGATTCTTGCTTAGTATGGGTTACAGAGAAAGGTCAAATATGAACCACACGTCCATTGTGGGGTTTTTATTTTGCTTTCTTAGGCTCTTCTGATATTTTTTCTCTCTTCATACCCTTCAGCCATGGTAGACTTACTGCAGACATCTTGATAAAACTTGATGAAAAAAGGTTATTATACCTATTTTAAAAATGTATATTGATAGAAGAGATCTGGATTTTGATATATCCACAGAAATCTCAAATAGGAATGAGATTTAAGGACAGATAATCGTAATAGTGTGTAATGACCCTGGCTCGAAATTGAATGTATTTTATTTTATACTTTCCAAGATTTATAAAAAAGATTTTTTTTAGACAGCTGCTGATGCTTTGCATTATTATAAGGAAATGCCATACTGTACTGTATCTGCAGCATTGAAATGGTATTGATCTCATAAGCAAGAGGAATAAAACACTCGGCGCAGGCCGTTCCAGGAAAATCATTAACGATTAAGGTCATGTAGCCCAAAGCGGAACTCATCTGGATGTTTATCGTTTTTATTCCACTATAACACACAATTATTTAAAAATGATGTGGTAAAAGGGGAATAAAATAGGGGAAATTATCAACATGCAGGTGAACTCTGCTCGAGAGAAAACCAAAAAAAAAAAATGGAATCCCTTGCTTTTTTCTTTCCGCTTTTTAAGGTTACTTTGTCAGTTCTTAACAATTTAACATTCTCACTAAGAAAAAAAAGCAATAGATTTTTTTTTTTTTGCATTTTTTAATCATTTGCAATGATTAAAAAAAGAAACACTCTACCAAATGGTGGAGATGTCACTTCATGGTTCAGGTATGCATACATTCACAAATATCAATTTGTCGATATATTGATAGATAGACTTCAAACTTTTTGTATGGTGGTGCAACAGCACAAATATTTTTTTTGCAAGAGGTCCACTTTATATATATTTAAAGCAAAGGAGAAGGCATTTTTTAGCATGTCATACCTCACCCATATGGTAGAGATGGCGCAAACTGGCTATGTTCAACATATTACAAGATATGCATTTTTTTTACAGAATCAAAAAAGAAATGAAAGCCGTGCTAGACTGAGACAACGCTCTCAGTGGCCTTCTTTGATACACTTTAGCTGTCATAATAATATTTGAAGCAAAAAAAAAAAAAACATTTCAGCATTTCATACCTCAACCGTATGGTAGAGATGACCCAACCTGGTTAATGTAACGCATTTTTTTTACATTATATTTTACCAAAATGTTGAGTCGCAGCTACAGAAACACATCAAAACAAAAAAGTATTGATTAAGAACAAAAGATATCCCAGCATGCAAGAGCAAGCTTGGGGAGGACAGCACATCTTGGATAAGTTGCACTAATGTGGCATACGCCTAACTATCATAAAATTTCCACCGGGCCTTTGGGGAGAGCAGCGCAGTCTACCCCTTTGTCCTTGACTCCCATGCGCACAGAAAGATGAATAATGCAGCGCCGCTGATCCGTTTTGGAGTGGCTCAGTGGCTCGTGTCCGGACGACGAGCCACTAGCAGCGGCGCTACCTTCTGATCGTAATTCTGGTCTCAGCCCTCGAAAGCGTGTGTGTGAAATTTTGATGCGGATCGAATGGCATGCCAGTCGAAATGCGGGCACTAGGGTTAATTACAATGCAGGGATCGAGGTGTCAGTGGCCTTGTCCTTTCAACATGCTCAGTCTTTAATAAATCTGATGTCTATGCGTAGGATGGATGTGAACAGTGATGTGAGCTGCTTTAGTGACGATGACTGCAGTTGTGATAGTTTTGAGCCTAGAGATGGTGCAAGAGCCTGCTCATGGCCCTGCTGCCTTGTTGTCCAAAAAAAAATTTCCTCTATGTTATGATGTTGTGATGTTAAAGAATATGTCCTAGATATGTGTTTTTGTGCAGCCGCTTATATTGACCTTCTCTGACACGTTTATCTGTGCTTAATAAATCCTTTTGACTTTGATGTCTTCTGTTATAATAATAATAATAATAATAATAATAATAATAATAATAACATGTTCTATATGTAATGGCATGATTCTTAACATCAACTATCAGACAGATCGGAAACCAAACTTAAATTAACAAGCAGTAATAACTTCACCAGATTTCTGACAGATTAATTCTTTTGTAATTACTACTTTATTGTATTAAACCGGACATAAATGTACAATATACAGTATTGCACAACATGCTTGTGCAGCTCCTCACTTCTTCAAATGTTGCTTCCAAAGAGCCAGACTTTTTGGTATTTTTGTAATGTAGCTTTGAAGACTTTTTGTGGCTTTCATTCTTGCCAAGTTTTTGTCCCTCATTTTCATTCCAGTCCCTGTACCTAGAGAATTTTTTATTTTATTTTATTTGTTAAGCCACACAGTGACCTATGAATCATTTGAGTATAAAAAAAAAAAAAAAAAAAAAAACCCAGGTGCGGATGATGACAGGTCATCAGGCCGGTGATTAGTATACTGCTGATGCTGAATGCTGAAGTGGTTGGAACGGATGAGAGGGGAAATGAGGTTGCTGCTGAGGGTGTTCCCATTTCTTTAAGAATGTAATTTTATTTCATTTAATCAGAAAAAATTAGCATGGCTCAAGCCTTTTGCCTAGTACTTTAGATGTTTGTTGTTAGTTGTTTTTTTTTGCATCTTTTTCCCTGCCTATTGCATTTTCAATTGCAAATTAGAATTGTGACCTTAAGTCTTCCTAGAAGCTGGTTTGCTCAGTGGTTGTGCCTCATTTACAATTCAAACTTGCAATCAAACTTCCGTACAGGTCGGAATCAGATAGGATCCAGGTGTTCGTCCGGTCAGACCTACTGTAGCACTGAGTGGCCGTATACTTTTTTTTTTTTTTTAAACAATCACATGATTCTCAGATAGAACAGATACAGTCCATACTGCAGCAGACTACAGTACTGTACCCACGGCCATGTTTCTGGATGGACAGATTACTTAATCATTTTACATGTTCTTGATCTCAATTTTTACTCATCCTTGCCTAGAGGACTTGTGACTCAGTATGCTGCTTTTTTTCTTCTTCTTTTATCATCCAGAAGGAAGAATAACTCACACACTTCAGGTGGTTTATACAATACTCCCTTACGTTCTTTGTGGCCATTCATGGCACACCTGTGTTGACGCATTAGCTACAGCTTGACGCTCGGATCAGGAAGGCTGACGCAAGCCGAACTCCAGGCATCTCCCAAGGATGCAAATATGTTCCCTGTTTCTTTTTTTTTTATTTTTTTTTTTTTTAAATCGGATAAATAATTTTCATGCAAGCTGTCTGACCTCTACTGTTTGTATCAAGAAATGGAAGAAGTTGACATAACCAGAAGGGCTGTTAAGATTTTAAAGGTTCCAGTTAACACAGGTCTCAGAGCTCCCCAAAAGTGTGTTTGTGTGTTTTAATGCTCCAGCTAATCATTTTTTTTAATACCTTCCACTCAATCTGCTGTTTCATTGTATAAATAAACGTAAATAAGCTCCAGAGAACAACAGAGCTGAGCAACAAGCTGGGGAGGCGTATTTTCTTAAGTGATGTCACAACAGGGGGGGCATCTGATTGGCTCGTTTACATACTGGCCACTACATGAGCAGGGAATGGTTTTTATTTGTTCACTCACAGTGTTGACCCAACTGAATGTCCTAAAATGACTAAAAGTAAATTTTGCAATAGGTGCCCTTTAATCTTTAGTTGTTGTTTTTTTTGTCCACAGGGGAGCTTAAAGGTGAAATCTGCAATGATTTTCTAACCGATTGTTGCTTTAAAATAAATGCTAACTCCAAGGAATCCTTTATAGATATATTATTAATGAACCTTAAAATAGTAGATTATAAATAGTAGATTGAATAAATATTCATCCCATAACTAAAAGAGCAAAAACAATTATTTTCGCTCTGGCCAGAAACGCGTGGGCTTAAAGACAAACAAGATGTGACGTGTTAGTAATAACAGCGAAGCAATGCTTTGTCAGGGCTTTTGTTTTTACCCCTGAGTCATATTGTATAGCAGTAAAGTAGAAAAATCAGGTACAGTTTGTCTCCATGCCGTTGCCGCTTCTTCCTTTCGGGAGGTCGCCTATTAAAATGTTGTGAAATGTACACGGTGAGCATAAATGCTTGCTAAAACATATACTGCACCAAACCTAAACTAGGTACAATCATACTGTATCCAAGTGATTTGAAGCCATGTGTACTTCAACATCTCTTCAGTCACGGCAAGAAATGCAGCTGCTTTTCTTGTCGTCACTGTTTCAAGATCATGAACTGCTGAACTGATCACTATGTCCTAAAGGTTTTACGAGTGTACGAGTTCAAGTCAAACTGTGACTTTTGGTTCGTGCAGAAAAACAGAAACACAATTTTGAGAATACGCCCTTTATTCCTCCACTTAATCCCCTGCTAATCTAATGCACTTCTCCCAGGGCTTCACTAATGCTTGGATACAATTAAGGTACGAATTTTTCTTCTTTCTTTCGGCTTGGAGCGATGTCAGGATTGTACGGGGATGTGGCAATAACTCCCAGCTGAGTTTGTGTAATGTGCAAGAGGTGTTTGCGTTGATTGTGTGTACAGTTTCCACAGACAGATTTGTCTCATTCGCAAGTTGCCGGCAAGTTATGCATTGATTTTCAAAGATTGCTCGTCCTACGATCTTTGATGTTTATGGGACCGCAATGTGCTTCAAACCACCTCGGCTGGGATTGTCATTCACGGGCTTCTTTAAAACCTTGGAAAAATTCAGATGTTTTATTGCATCTCAGTTGGGCTCATCAGGAGGTCCACAGTTTGAGCCACCGTGCTGCCACTGTTGGACCCATTAGCACCAAGTTTTTAACCACCAAGTGCTCAGCTACAATCGGGTATCAGACTGGCAACTAGACCCCGTAAGTAACTGCCACAGAAAGGGTATCTGTCGCCCAATGAGCCGGATGCCACATGGACGGACCCTGTGTATCCCCCTGCGTATAAGAGTGTCATCACTGTACGGTGCTTGCAGTCGTCTGTAAATGTCAATTGTTTTTATTTTTATTAGGGGATTTTCCCCTAATTTAGTCGTGTCCAATTCCTCCCCGTCACTAGGGGGCTCCCACATCAAGGCTACTAATACCACTCAGCCTGGAGGGCCGAAGAATATCACGTGTTTCCTCCGAACCACGTGGCGCCAGCCGACCGCATCTGTTCGAACCGCTCGCTCGCGCACCGTTGGGGGCGGCGTAACACACTCGGAGGACAGCGCTATCCGCTCCTTCCCTTGGTGAGCTCACAGACGCCCCTGATTGGCTGTAGAGCCGTGATTAATGTGGGAGCACTAAGTACCTCTCATCCCTCCCCTCTGAGAGAGCTCGGCCAATCAGCTCTCTCTAGACCTCCGGCTGCGAGAGGTTACTGCACCACCCGGGATTCGAAGTCGCGATCTCCGGATGATAGGGCGAGTGGTTTACCACTACGCCACTCGGAGGCCTGTCAATTGGTTTTAAGCCTGACTCTAACGTCCCTTGCACATAATCAGAGAAGGACTTTATACACACCCTGAGCCTCCTATTGTCATCGCAAGCTTTTAAAATGAAGCTCAGTAGGATTTTTTTTACAACGTCATAAGGTCGTCTTTAAAACTTTAGAGTAATAAAGCTTTAAAACGACTTATAAAAACGTGTTAATTAAATAAGTGCAACAGTGGTGACTCAGTGGTGGCTGGATGTCTTTGAGTTTGCTGATCAGAATGTCAGGGGTTCAAGGCCTTAAAGCTGGGCTATGTGAAAATGTGAAAATTTAATGTTTTTCCTTGATTTGACAGTTCAAGGCTCATTCTAAAATCATGATGATCTCAATCATATTTATTTCACTGTTTCAGAACATAACCTGAGGTAGAGCTGTTTGTCATCGCCACACATAAAACAGTGTATAAACACGTAAAAAATTCATGCATTTTGACTCAGACCCAGCCAGTTACTTTTTTAACACTGACATCACTCAAACGCCCGACTCGAAATCAGGTGGAGCAGGACACAAAAAGCCAGGCAGCCGTACCTCCTCTACAGAATTTATTGCTAACAATGATCAAAATCAATTGAAAGTAGAGAGTGGCAGTTTTTCTTTTCTCATTCTCTCACTGTCTTTTTTTCCTTGACATAACATGACTATATGAAATGAAACCATGCAGACAGGTCGGGCATTCGGCTAAATGTAAGAAGATTCTGAATAAATAACCGTTACCTCAGCTCTGCCACTATTTCCTCGCACACCACTTATAGCTTCAGTCCGTCTGTCCAAGCGGTTGATGATAGCTTGGTTTCGTCCTCCGAGACGTCCCGTGAATGAAATTGTTGCTGACCGAGAAACAGTGTCAGGCATCGCTCTCCTCAGAGTGCGGCTCAAGCGCAGGAGGCGGTCATTCGGGGACTGCGATTCAATAAAACCGTCCGTGTTCCAGGCGAGGCATCTCCAAAAGAATTAGACGTCTGAAATGAAGGGACATAGTGAATGTGCTCTTCAGTTCTTGTTATCCTTCCCTGAGGACATCTTTTTACTGACAGGCTCATTTTCTACTGTATCTGCCACATCTGCCTGGATGTTGGGTGTGTAAGTGAGTCAGAAATGAAGAACACAGAATATGTAAGCTGCAAGTGATGGCCGTGGTCATCCAGGAAACATCTCAAAGCCTTGCATAATCGAATATTTTCAGCGTGTTATATGTCTGTCTGAAGCACATGCTAAATGTGATCGGGAATTTGTGTCTTTGAAGTTTTTTTTTAGCTTTTTTAAGAAAAAAGTGGAAATCTTTATAATAGATAATAGTTTATAATCTTCATTGTTAACTTTAATTAGCGCTATCATGGCAAGATTTCTGAAGAAATGTTCATAATTTACATACTGTAATATTGAAAAATCTTTATTGCTTATACCTGCAAGGCTACATAATGTACACTTACGCACTTCAGTGCAATCACCATTGGCTTTGATTACAGAACACAATCTGGTGGTCAGTTCATGTATGAAAATTATTCCTCATGCTCCCAGAGTCACTCATTGACACTCATTTATGAGTTATGGAATTTGCCTCTGAGATCAGGGAAGAAAACCCCATAGATGTGATAACCTGGTCATTCAGCATGTTCAGGTTTGTAGCTGATCCATAACATGGTTTCCTTATGGACACACCGCTGTTTAGTCCCATTTCTGAGTTTCTCGTCAGTTTGTGTGTGTATGGAAATGCTCTTACTTTCACTATTACAGCTATGTTTGTTTGTACTGTTGATTTTTTTGCCATTCAACTTCACCAAAACCTTTGTTACAACCACATTACTTTCACAAAGATGTCGGTTCAACACTGTCTTTCCAAGTTTGGATAATGTGTTCTTAACCTAGTTCCAGTGATTTCAAATCTCCTTAGTTGTTTTCTTTGCTTGATCCTTCTGGAATCGTGGCTTTTTTTTGGCCAGGCAGTATATTAACCGTACAATTTTCTGTATTCTTAAAAGACTTGCTAACAAGGCAATTGAAGAATTTCTGAGGGAATTTTCATACTTAATAATATTCCCATAACACAAAACTTTTCACTGCCAACATTTACCAGCTAAGCTATATAATCTACTAAACTGACAGGATTTTTTTTATCCTGTCAAAGAATGACAAAGAAATTTTATCCTTGGGATAATATTGAAAATTTTCATTGCTAAAATCAAAGCTATATAACAAGGCTATAGAAGGTATTAATCGTTCAGAATTTTTGAGCGAATTTTATAATCTCCATAGTATTTAAAATCTTCACTTTTAATATTTGCTTAACAGCTACGATAGCCTAACCTGACAGGACTTCTGAGAGAATCGGTCAAATCTCCATAATATTCAAAATCATACCTGCTAACTTTTACTAACAAGGTGATGTAATGCACAAACTGAAATGAAAGAATTTTCATCATTTCCATAATATTCAAAATCTTCACTGCTAATATTTGCTCACAAGGCTGTAATATCCAAACATGACAGGATGTCTGTGAAAAGCTGCCCAATCTTCCCAATTTGCTAAAAAGACTATATGCTATTCTACCTGAAAGGATTCTGAGGCGATTTGATTTGATTTTTAACATTTTAATAATACCCAAAGTCTTCACTGATAACAATCACGAACAAGCCTATATGATGTATTAATCATACAGCACTTACAGGAGAAATCATAATCATAATTGCTAACAAAGCTTTATAATGTACTAAATTAGCAGGATTTTTGAGACCATATTTATAATCAGTATACTATTTAAAATCTTCATTGCTGATAAATTTGGCTAGATAACACTCTGCCTTTCTCAAAACACATTGCTAATTTGAAGTCTAAGATCAAAACAAAACTTCTTTTATAGAATGCATTAGCATAGCATCATCTGCTAGGAAAACTCTGGTGCCAATGACCATTCTCCCCATGTTTGACTATAGTGACGTTATTTACAGATCGAGCTTTTGTAGCAGCCCTTTGGATGCTGATGTTCTCTACCACTCTGCCATCCGGTTCATAACAAATGCTCCTTTCAAAATTAATCACCGTATCCTGTATTCTTCTCTCAACTGGTCTTCAATGCACACCCGCCGTAAAACTCATTGGCTTATGGTCATTTACAAAACCCCTCCTTACTTTACACTCGCTCTGCTAACCTGATGTCTGGCCTGTATCTGGCCTGTCGTCTTTTCAGAACGCTGCTGCTAGAGACTGGAATGACCTGCAGAAAATGTTCAAATTGGACAATCTCATTCTTAATTCTGCTTTTCAATCTCGGATCTCAGCTTACTGTAAAGACGTGTGTTGCTGTTATTTAGATTAGCTGCTATAACTCATTGCTGCTCTATTGTTTACATAGTTTATACCACATCGTGTTTTTTATATATATATATATATATATGAAATTGATTTTATTAATGAATTTATTTATTTTTTGGGATTTTTCTCAGATTTTCTCCCTAATTTAGTCGTGTCCAATTCCTCCACGTCACTAGGGGGCTCCCACATTAAGGCTACTACTACCTTCAGTCGGGAGGGCCAAAGACTATCACGTGTTTCCTCCGAACCACGTGACGCCAGCCAGCCGCATCTTTTCGAACTGTTCGCTCATACACCGTTGGGGGCGGCATAACACACTCGGAGGACAGCGCTATCCGCTCCTTCCGCTTGCGTGAGCTCATAGACGCCCCTGATTGGCTGTAGAGCCGTGATTAATGTGGGAGCACTAAGTTCCTCTCATCCCTCCCCTCTGAGAGAGCTCGGCCAATCAGCTCTCTCTAGACCTCCGGCTGCGAGAGGTTACAGCACCACCCGGGAATCGAACTCGCGATCTCCGGATGATAGGGCGAAACCTTTACCACTGCGCCACTCAGGGGCCCCTTGATTTATTTATTTATTTATTTTAAGTAATTTCGTTTATACTGTATATACCTGTATGTAGTTTTATTTTAGTCCCCCCATTTCCCCCTAAAGGCTTCGCCTTTGCCAGGCCACTGTTGTAAATAAGAAACCTGTTATTAATCTGTCTTGCCTGGTTAAATAAAGGTATAAAAAAAAAAAATCTAATAAATAAATAATAGTTGCTTACAAGGCCATTTTCTTTATAATACTGAGAATCTTCTGTGCTATCATGGTTATATAATGCACTAAACTGACAGGAATTCTGAGAGAATTTTCACACCCGGAATGATATTCAAAAATCTTCATTGCTAATATTCAGTAACAAGGCTATTTAATGTACTAAACAGAAAAGATTTCTGAGAATTTTTTACCATTACCAGAATATTCAAAATCGTCACTGCTTACACGTTTGCTTACAAGATAACGAAGTTCTAACATGACAGGATCTGTGTGTCAGTTGGACTAATATCCATAGTAGTCAGAATTTCCACTGATAGCAACGCTAGGTTATGCTAGTCTGGTAAATAATCAGAGAAGCAGCCAAGAGGCGCATAGTAACTCTGGAGGTTACCCGGAGGTTGCAAGTTCTTCCTTTAAACAATGTCTTTATTCTTGGCGCTCTTCCATAAAAGCCAGATTTGTGGAGCTCACGACTAATAGATTCTCCCACCTGACCTGTGGATCTCTGCAGCTTCTCCCAGAGTTACCATGGGCCTCTTGGCTGCTTCTCTGATTAATGCTCTCTTTACACGGCCTGACAGTTGAGATGGACGGCCATGTCTTGGTAGGTTTGCAGGTGTGCCATACTCTTCTCATTTTCCGATAATGAAATCAACAGTGTTTTGTGAGATGTTTTGGGATATTTTTTATAACCTAACCCTGGTTTAACTTTAACCCTGACCTGTCTGGTGTGCTCCTTGCGCTTCATGATGCTGTTTGTTCACCAATGTTCTTGAACAAACCTCAGAGGGCTTCACAGAACAGCTGTATTTTTACTGAGATTAAATTACACACAGGTGGCATGGTGGCTTAGCGGTTATCAGTGTCATCTTGCACCTTCAGGTTCCGGGTTCGATTCCCGCATCGTTTTCAGATTTGTAAAGGAAATTGAAAACCATTGATCATTTTCCTTCCATGTTACAATTATGTGCCACTTTCTGTTCAAAAATTAATAAAATAAAATAAAATACATTCACGTTTGAGATGGTAGCATGACAAAATGTGGAAAAGTTCAAGGGTATAAATAATTTTGCAAGGCACTGTATCCTATTGTGTGCCGGGAAATCTAAAAATATGTTATCCTTTTGCGGGCCAAGTACTCAGAAACGTATGAATGCATCAAGAGACATGGCTTTCCGATCTGCAGATAGACCATCCTGCTTCTGTCGTCTGTCCTTTGAACATAAAAGCCTTTTGAACACAGATTTCCTGTATCCATCCTTCAGCTCAGTGACCTTTAAATACAGTTAGTGATGTAGTTCTTGATGGATTCACAATTGACACTTTGCTCCATGATTATGAGGCAAAGAAAACGGATCAGTTGCAGGTCAGTGTGCTCAGTGACTGAGGACGTATCATTCAGCATTAAATAGTAAAGCTACATAATACCATAGAGCTGCTAAAAGCTTGACTGTTACTGGTGTTGATTAATTTTCTAGCCAGTAGTTCTGGCTGCAAGTCAAATCACAGGTTTATATAATGTGCTTGCCATAATGTGTAATTCTTTCTATTTTAGTAACAGCTCATTACAATAATCTAAGATAGTGTAATAATCGGAATGATTTTGCCAAGAGGGATTTTTGTACAAGATGCAGGAATTTTGAGACTATAGTACGCAAGGGCACCACCCACTCAACTGCACCCTCTCACACACACACACACACACACACACACTGCAAAAGAATGTGTAAAGAGTTGAAATATAATAAAAGTTTATAATTATTGTTTGTATTATTGTATTATTGTGTTGAATTATTGGCAGTATTAAATTGTTAAGAACTTTTTCACAGTGCCATTATTTATTTAACAAAAAGAAGCTAAAAAGAAAAGGTCTTGGGAAAAATACTAAGTACCCGCTGATTCAATAACTTGTAGAACCACCGTTAACAGCAATAACTTAAAGTAATCGTTTCCTTTATGACTTTCTCTCACATTGTTGTGGAGGAAATTTTGGCTCATTCTTGTTTATAACATTGCTTCAGGTCTTTAGGCATTCGCTTATGTACATCTCTCTTTAGGTCTGAACACGTCATTTCAGTTGGGTTGAGGTCTGGACTTTGACTAGGCCATTGCAAAACCTTGATTCTTTTATTTTCCAGCCATTCCAGTGTGATTTACTGGTGTGTTTCGGATCATTGTACTATTGCATGACCCAATTTCGGCCAAGCTGTCGGACAGATGGCCTCAGATTTGCCTCTGGAATACTTTGGTATATAGAGAAGTTCATGGTCAACTCAATGACTGAAAGGTGCCCAAGTCCAGTGGCTGCAAAACAAGCCAAAATTATCACCCCCTCCAATGGTGTGCTTGACTGTGTGTATGAGGTGTTTGTGCTGAAATGCTGTTCGGTTTTTGCCCAACATGATATTGAGCATTGAGGCCAAACAACTCCACGTTGGTCTTATCTGTCCGTAGGAAATGTTCACAGAAGTTATGTGGCTTGTTCATATGCAGTTTTGCTAACCTCAGTCGTGCTTCCTTGCTTTTTTCTGGCACCATTCCAAACAAACAGTACTTGTTCAATCTTCTTCTAATTGTGCCGTCATGGACTTTAACATTTAACATGCTCAATGAGGTCTGTATGGTCTTGAGATGTAGCTCTTTTTTCTTTGTATTTGTCTAAGCATTGCATGATCTGACCTTTGGGTGAATGTTCTGGGACATTCCCTCCTGGGGAGATTGACAGCTACTGTATCTTGAAGGTTTTTCATCTCCATCTTTTTCAGTGTAGAATGTTGAACTTCAAATTGTTTGGAAATGGCTTCATAACCCTTTCCAGATTTAGATGCAGCAACCATTGCTTCTCTAAGACCCTCGCTTATGACTTTCCCTCTTGGCATTATGTTAACACACAATTAAAAGCTCCAGACCAGAAAACTGCCAAAACTTCTGCTTTTAGAGAGGTCTGTACTGCAGCTGATAATCAGTTAATCAAGGGCCATCGATTAGCAGCACCTGGCTGCAACTTACCCTCTTAAATCCTGTTGCAATAAGGAGGTACTTTGTATTCCCCACATGTTCTTTCTTTTCCTTTTGGCTTGATTTTTGTTGAATAAATTATGGCACACTGAAAAAAAGCTATATGTTGTTGTTCATCTGAGATAGTGGGGTCTGCTACGATCAGATGATTTATATGAACATGACCGTAAAGCACAATTCTTTAATGAAAGCACAATATGCTAGAAATACAGTTTCAACCAGGGTCTGTCTAGAGTGTTGCTTTTTGTCTCGATTGCAGCTACATACTTATGTAAGATGATTATGGGGTTTTAAATTTACTGGTCAATGTTTTAGAATAACTCCAGGGAAGCCAAGATAGACACACAGTGTAGTAGAATGATGCTATTGCATTCTCAAATAAAGCCTCGGTAATCTTTGGTCCAGTATTGTTTCAGATCAATGCTACATGCATTATGGAAAATGTCACAGCTGTCTAGAAACTGATTTCGATTCTAATTGAATGAATTTCTTCCCTGAGACTACACAAAGTTTTCTCCATTGTTTTTAAATAATACATAGTTGATACTGTGAAACTGAGCTTCAATACAGCTTAAGCTTAGAGCTTATCCTTGCATGTATTGTTTTATGCCACTTTAAGAAAGCATCAGGATTCTTTGTGATTTCAATGGACTGATTTTCTCCGGGCAGACTGGAAAGAGGAGTACAGTATAACTATTATTTCCAATCTAGAGAGTTTTATTCATGTTCATTATAATTTTAGTAGTTTATCTGGTGCTTTAAAAGATTTTACAATAGCCTGTTTCATTAATAACGCATATCGATTGAGCAGGCTTGCATTAATCTGCTCTTTTTGACTTATAAAACATTCTGACTTTAAGCAAGAATAACATTAAAAGTATGAGGGGAAAAAGTGTTAAATGAAATTACTCAACTCTTTGAAAGCTAATTATTATCCTGTATCGATGAGGGACTTCGGGCCATAGCATCTCACTAGAAACCTATAGTAATGCAGTAATTTCATTCCAATCATAAAAGTAAAAATAGTGTTATTTGACATGATGATTTAAAATTTATTTTATATCACTCACACCCTCTCTATAATAATTATCCTGTGCAGGGTCGCAAGAGGCCTTGAGGTTAGTCCAGGCATTAGGCGGGGTACACCATGGGCAGGGTGTCAAACACTGCGCCTCTGTGCCACCTATATCAAATAGGTGTTTTCCATATATTCTATAAGGTGGAAATAAGCCTCAACTTCTTTTGATAACATTTGCAGATTTGAACAAAAGTTGCAAAAGTTAAGACAGTCAGGAAAAACAATTGAAGTAAAATAATGATAATTTAAAAAAAAAATCCCATTTCTAACCTTTAAAGTGAAACTACCCCATAATAGATTTTATCACTATTTTGGACAACGTAAATGTTAAACATAGTATCCAATAGTGCGCATATTTAAAATGACAGCTTATAAATTGTCCATAGAACATTACAGTACTAATAAATCAATATTCAGAGTGAGTGTGAATATTGAGAATGAGTGTGTTCCAAACTTTAACAGCACAAACACTTTCGTACACTTCCTTATGTTTCTCCTTGAGGGCATTCAATAAAGCAGAACCTGAGCTTAAAGCTGAATTTGAATCCAGCCTGTCAAATATATAGAGATGTACACAGGTACTAAACCCATTAAGAGCTTTAGCAGTCAATAAAAGTCAAGGTAAATCAATTCTAAATGAAAGAAGTAAAGAAACAAAAGTGACAATAGTATGTGGGATATGTTCCTTGTTTCTGGCTGCAGAGTTTGGAGCAAGCTAGTCTGTATATTACATTTAGCCACTTTAAATAATAATAAATAAATAAAAAAGCAGAAGCGAAAAATGTTTTAACGAGTTTGCTGTGTAAAATGTGCTGTGAGGCAAAGTCCAACTCATGCTCTGGTCTTGAATAAAAACCCAAAGTCACATTTGGAAAGTACGATGTCATTGCAAAGAGTGAAATGTTGGTAGTGTAAGAACGATATGTACTAAAGATACAGTTATGTAAAACACTCATGATTCATTCAGAGGTCAATATGGTCATTCAAAGAACTGCATTGAGTAACACAGACGGCAGCGCATCACATAGCTATATATCTGAAAGGGAAATGTTTTTCTCACCACGCATATGGTCATCTCTTTCCCCTGTCGAATCTCTAGGTAATTATGCTCACCTTTCCTGCCATCCACCACTACCTGTCTGATATCATTCACACCAGATGCTCTTGACACCCACCAATTGTACTGACATCGCTCTCAGTCAACTTACAGAATTGATCCTACCACTTACTGTGGAAAGCTTCAGTTCATTCTCTCACACCATTATGGGAATTCTTCAAGGGTCAATTCTTGGTCCGTGCTAGTTCTTACTTTATACTAAATCAATGAACTCAGTGACCGGGTCTCATGGCTCTTGTTCATTAGTTCAGGCATCTCTTTGGATTAGTTAGACATCTCTCCCTGGATGATGGAACCGTTGAGCAACTGCACCGATAGTTGATAACCATTATTAACCACTTTGGATTCAATATAATTGAAAAGTATTACTTATTTAACCGAATTGTATAACAAAATAGTAGAAATGCCTCAACTGTATATACAGTATAAGTCCTAGTCCCTTTTCTACTTGTAATTACTGTTACTCTATTTTTTTCATCTACCATACTATACCTTATTGGCAACCACCACCCTGGGTTATGACCTCTTGAAGTTTTTGTATTTGGTCCCTTTACTAAGGTCACTCTGTCCAGCAGGAATTCAATCCCAAAGTCTTTGCATTTCAAGCATACAGGGTCTCTGAACCATATTATCTATGCACCCTGGTTCAGAATTACACCTGAATGCCAAGTCATGTTGGGAACTCCTGCCCTCTTTCTGAGCTCTATCCTGTGGGAGTTACTCAGGGGCCAGTACATGGTTCACTCCTGTTCTCCTTTCATACTAAATCACTTGGTATAATAGTAATAAGGCCTTATGATTATCTTATCACCAAATGCAAGATGTTTTATTATTATTATTATTATTATTATTAGCTGGCTTCTTATTGGTGTAATTAGCCTCTGCCAAAGATCTACAGTAAGTCCTTTCTTCAGGCAGTATCTAGGATAATATCTTCATTATCTTCATTAATTGGCTTTTGTCTTGATTTTAGTTTGGAATTAATTTTAAATACCTTGCCTTGTTTGCATGTCTGATTTAAATTGGCCTTTTAGATACCACCTATGCCACTGTAGGACTTGGACAAACTATCATTTGTCGTAGGTAATGAATTAACTAATGTACACCGATCAGCTATAACATAACATTAACACCACATATCATTGGCACATTAATATTGATTAACATTTACAGTATATACCAGTAAATTTGTGACAGGACCATGGGCACTCAAGGCTCATCCTTGCTATGGGACCAAATGTTAGCGCGTCCAGTCCAATCCCACAGAAAGGCCAATGTCCTATAAATGGCTGAAAAAAATCAACTGTGGCTACAATAGAAAGGCACCAAAACCCCCAAATCACCCACAGCCCCAAGGCCACTGACCCAGCCTCCAAACCCAGATCCCAATATGATGGAGCACCCATGGGATGTGCTGAATAAACAAGTCCTTTCCATGGACCTCGCACCCTGTAACCCACGGCACTCGAAGGATCTGCTGTCAACATTGTGGTCTTATGGAGTGTTGCCCCAAGGGCCCAGAGCTGTCTAGGTGGCGCATGTAGACCCTAAAGAATACTGGGCATAAGGTTTTGCGTTGTAATGTTGTGACTAATCAGTGATGTGATGGAGTAAGTAAATTTGGCACATCACCATTTAGCTACTACCCACCAACCATTCGTGGCATTTGACAGATGTCCTTATCTCATTTTTGTACATTTTATAAGTGGTAAAGGGCCTTGCTCAAGGGCTCAACAATGGCAGTTTGGATAAACTAGGGTTTTAACTGATGATCTACCAAGCAGTAGTCCAAGATTGTCTCTTCTAAACTACCACTACCCATTACCAGCTGTACAACGCCACATTTTAGCCAACTTCACATTTTGGTTTTCTTTGGTGCTTGTAGATTCAAACCTGAAATCTATTGTGATGGTTGTTTTCTAACGATTTATTTTCCAATTTTTTGGCTATTAAGAGCAGAGATTAGAGACTGGAGACTGGAGCGTGAAATGGAAAAAGATTTCTTGAACCAACAATAAGTTGATGGAAAAGCTGAGTCTTTCACAAGTTCTTTTTCCATAATTTTGGCACACATGCAGTATGCTCATAAATGAAGTGAAAGATTAATGCAAACAAACCTACTGGGCTGTAAATCTTGGCTTTACAGTGTTTTAGGAGTAAATACCGAGACACAAAACACTGAATGAGGCTTTGATCAATGTAGGTGTGTGCAGTAGCGAGAGTTTAAGCATTTGCTTGATTCATTGGTGGGATCTTTGTTGCCAGATGGAGGGAGAAACAGAGGTGTGAGGACATAGACTGGCACTGGGGAGACAGGATGGATGCTCTGGAGAGTTTGAGCTTTATTGCATGTGAGATTCAATCCCATATATGAGACTCTGATTTTATTAAATTTTAAAAATTGCTCTGCTAGGCTGCCGCAGTGGGAGGGGAGGTGTCGGAGGGCCGGGGGTGGGGTGGGGGGGTTTGGGGCTAGCGAAGAAAAGAAATAAAAGATGACTGATGTTCCTTAAAGCCAGGCTGGAAGAACAGGAAAAGGACCAGGTACAACACATGGTACATGCCTTTAAAACGTTGTTATAAACAAGAACTGGTAAACCCGGATCAATTTAAATGCAATATTCTAATAGTATTGTACAAACTCTAATAAAAGACTCAGTAACTGAATCTAATATCATAACACGTACTTCATATTTTCCTAATTGATATAAAAGCACCATTGTGGGTTGTATATTAATAGGGCTTGGTGTGATTTGTGTATTAGCTTCAGGAATTCGAGTGCTAAAATGTAGATACAATGATATGAAAAAAATGATAAAATGATGATAAAAAGCTTGAACTTGGTGTGTATCTGTTCTCTTGGAGTCTTCCGTTAATTCCTTTAAAATGCAGCATGTAAGTCGGTCTTAATTAGTCAGATGTTTAAATCATGTGTTGTGATGCGCAGGCTTATGCCAAGGCCATGTGTAAGGCAACTCCTGGACACGGTCAGATATTTTTTAAAGCAGTAAAGTTTTTTTTTTTTTTGTCTATTTCTGTTTTTTTCTTTTTTTCATCACTTTGTTTTGAAAAATTCCGGGGATGGATATTGAATTCAATGAAATTGCATTTGTACAGATTTTTAAACAATAAAAACTATCACATAGCAGCTTTACAATTCCAGAACAAAATTTCTAATGAGCAACCCAAAGGCAACACTACCAAGGAAAGCCTCCTGAGACAACATGAGGAGGAAACCTATAGTGGAACCGGACTCAAAAGGGAACTCATTCTCATTTGGATAACACCAAACAGTGTGGTTATCAGGAATTCCCGTCCATGACTCTCATTCTCTATACCACTTATTCTGCACAAGGTGGGATACGACCTGGACAGGGTGCCGATCCATTGCAGGGCACACAAGCATACACAAACTCACTAACACACACTTTGGGCAATTTGGAAATGCCAGTTAGCCTACCCTGCAAGTCTTTGGACTGTGGGAGGAAATCGGAGTACCTGGAGGAAACCCACCGAGCACACAGAAAATACAGACCCCACGCACACAGACCGAACCTTCGAACCTTTGACTCTAGCGGTGCAAGGCCAGAGTGCTGTCTGATAAATAGATCGATAGACTGATTGATAGATCGTAACTGTATTGATCCTGAAAGAAATATTAAACATCCTGTTCTAAGCATGGGCATATAGTTTCAGTTGCAGTCATCTAATCTTATAGAGCGTAGAGGCTAAGAAAAAGAAAAATAAGAGAGGGAGATAAAGAGAATGAGATGAATATGTGCCCAATATAGGCGCCGAGGATGAATATTCAGTGGACAGACTAGAGCAAATCCAGGTGTGCAACTGAATTATAGAAATTAAAGTGACAGTAGTGCAAAAGGTCTGAAATGTAAAGACAGTCAAGGCAGATTAGGGTACATGATGAGTGACCGTGAACAGTGAGTCTGTTTCGAAGGCGAGCTGCATTGTAAAAACAAGGATGAGGAGTGGTTGAGGGACCTTCAAGAGGTGTTAAAACAGCGTATGGCCTGTGTCTGTCAGTAAAGCTGCTCTGTGATAAAAGTCTGCCACTGAGCATGTTGTTCAGCTTCGCAAAAACTCCATACAATGGATGACTGGTGTTGGACCTGATAGACGGAATTTGTTCGAGGTCCTACTTTCCAGCACCAAGTCCAGCCAAGAGCTATCTTTTCCAATCATGTGGCGTTTCTGGTTTTAAGGTTCCCTCCCCAACACATTACAGCACTCCACCGTACCACCATATAGTAAGTCTATTTTGTTAAAGTGTTCCCTAATGGAGGCTTGAGTGCAAAATTGTTCATATCAATTGGGGTCCAAAGCCATCTTCAAATGTCTTGGCTGTCCATACAGTATGAGTTCGTCCTCAGCAGGAGCAAGTGGTTTCCAAGAGCTCCACCCGGAAGACGATCATCAGGATGGATCAGGTTGTTAAATGGAGATTGGTTGCTCAAAAGGTCAAGCACGGCATCTATCCAAACTTAAAATGTTCAGGCACACAAGTTTCAAGTCTTTCAAACCTCATTCAGAAAAAAAAAGAAGGGTTACGGGATAACACCACATCCTTGTCTTGATAGTGATTTGTGTCAAATAGACTCAAACTTATTGTAATAGGATTCTATGAGATGATACGTCCTGTGAAGCTTCGAATCAATGTCCTTTCCAGTGCTCATCTCACGACAAATCACCTGCGATGTTTCCATCCTGGGTGGAGACGCTTTATTTGTTCTTTGTTCCGCAATGCTTCCGTTCTTTTGGATAATGAATTTAAACTGTGGGAGATTTCAGATATTCAGGCAGGATTAAACGGATAATGGCTTTTCTTGCAACGAGTCCCCGGAGGTAGAGTAAGATCCAGGCTGAAATGCTGATGAGTTATTTTGCTTGGCTCCCTGTTCTCAACATCACTTCACCGCGCTCTTCACCTTCCGCCTTAAATTAAACCTGCTCTCTGTCGTACAAATAAAACAAGCTACGTTCTCCGTAGGTGTCTCTTTTTTTTTTCTTTTTTTTTAAGGTTCTGCTCCGATGCTCTAATGGCAGTCATGCTCGTCATTACAGGAAGCAAAATGCAGAAAATAAAACAGGAAAGCTATCCCAGGGTACCAGGCTCAAATTGGCAATTTCTCGCTCACAAATTACTTCCACCTCCTCCATGCTTGCTCATTCACTCGCTCGTTTCTGGGCACCCATCACTGCTCTCATCTTCCACATCTCTCTATCTGACAGGCTTTTACTCCCAGAAGGATGCTGGATTTAGGGCTTGCTGTGCTTCATGACAAATCCCCATTCGCTCGGCTGAGCTTCGGATTGGCCGAAGGCAGAAACCTAAAACTAGACAGCTAGACACCATGGTTGTGTCAAGATTGACTGGCTAAATATTACTGTTTTGAATTTTGGACTTCTACCCTCCATTCTGGCTAGGAGATACATTCCAGACAAATTCTTGCAAAAATGGCCTCGTCTGAGATTTCATAGAATGAAAGTCATTTCAGTTTGGCCATAAACAAGTATGATAAAGAGATTTTTGGGATCCTTGCTTGATGTGCAAACGTCGCTCCCTGGAGGATACAGTATGTTGTTGTTGTTGTTGTTTTTTTTTTTTAATCTAAAGCCTGAGAGACTGTAACTAAGCTGTTCTAATCTAGTCTGTCTCTCAAAAGGTCAAATAAAGTGTCTGAAAAGTTTCCCAAACCTCTGAAAGGTCAGGGGAAGCATTCTGAAGCCATCTGCGTAGAGCATTTAATGAGAGACCTTCTAGTAAAGTGTGTCCACATGGTGGTCATCTTGGCAACATTCCCAGAAAGTTATCTCCATTTATATCTACTTAAATATGGACTGACCTATAAACCAGAAACAGATCGCACATGACGACCTCTCAAACACAGATTTGAAGCGGTTCTTAAAATGCCATGAATTATGTCCGGGCTAGATTTCCAAAAACATATTTAAATATATATATTTATCAAAACTGAAAGGTGGATCGTATGTAATACTGCTGCCATATTGTGGACTACCCAATAATTATTTACACACGTCTCTCTCTCTCTCTCTCTTTCTCTCACTCACTCTCTCTTTAAAAGCACATGCTCTGGTTCTCCGAGCTCTATGCGAAACACATTAACTTTGACAAGGCAGCTGAATCTCATGATGTTTTTAATCTTATTGGCAATTTGTGTTCGTGAAAATGGACTCATTCTGGGCTGATGTAATGGCTATGTGAGTGAAGAAACGTAGGTAAAAAAAAAACAAAAAGCACTTTGAAACCATATGAATGAGTAAAGACATTTAGCTTCTTCACTTTTTTTTGTCCAAAGAGTCAAGTGAGTCAAATGGCATATGGTTTTGTTTTATGTAGAAGGAAGCGTTGGCTATATTCACATTACATCACTATCAGAATTGACTTAAATCCACGACATGGATCTGACTTTATCACTTTCATATGTGGTCCTGGATCGCATATACAGTATAACGATCAGCATTATAAACGTTTAACATTAAAACCACCTAGGTTTGGGTTCCCCTCGTGCCACCGGGGCAGCTCTGGTCTCTCTGGGCTCGGCTCCACATGGCTTCTGGGGTGTGTATTGTGGTGTCTGGCACCAGAACGATGGCAGCGGATCCCTTCAGTGCTGTTCATTGTGGGTTGTGGCCTCCATGGAACGGACTTGTTTGTCTGGTGGATAAAATCTGCGCTCTATCGATTTGAGATCTGGGGAGTTTGGAGGTCTGGGTGCTGTTCGCCTGTTCTGCCTGGCTGTGGTGCGCTGGGGGTTCTAGTGCCTTTCTGTCGTGGCCAGCATTGACTTTTTTTCGGCAGTTTTACAATTACAAAGTCAATTGTAATCATGAACGTAAATCGTCATGACCATCCCTCAAAGATTCAGAGGTGGTTTAGTGTTTCGTGGCGAGCACTGGTTTGCTAACATTTGCTTTTCGCATGGTGCTTCTTGATCACTGTCGTGGTTGGTTTGAGAATATCGAATTGTGTTGAAAGCGTGGATGCATTTGATGGAGAAGGTTCTTGGAGAAGGTTGATTATTGGTTCCTTTTGAGAGAATTGGTGTTGATGAAAATGGTATTGCTGACTGTTCATCCTGTCGGCAATATTTGCCTTGGAAAAATGTTAAATTTAGTCATGTCTTTTGCTCACGAAGGAGGATATTGGGGTTTGTTGCGTATTTGTGGAGGAAGGTTGATAGATAATGCCATGTCAGTGCTGGCTTAATTGAAATTAAGTTCAGGCATTAGCGCCTTATACCAACCTGAGGCAACAATTCACCCAAGCTCTGCATCAATCTCCTACTCGGTATCCTTCTACTTAGTAAATCTCGAACGTTCCTCAATTTGTCGGATTGCTTCCCAGAGATACTATCTCAACGGTTCTTAAAAGCTCATCCTCCTGTGAAGGGACTCATAAATAAAAAGTGTCTTTCAATTCCCAGTTAAGAGCACAGACGGATGCCCTGCCTTCTTCACCCAGTGAGTTTCCATGCTGGCGTTCGGATAGTAAAATCACCCCAAATTGTAGCTCTCGCCCCTAATCTAGCCATTTTACCAGTCTCTGGGTGGCTATTTTCTCTCAGCCGTATGAATTTTTCATGCGCTTTTTAAAGCAGAGCTGTGTGTCCGACACTCAGGGGGACTCTCAGCGTGAGGGATGTGGAGCTACTAATGAGCAGCTTGAGAGTCTGGTAGTCTAAGATCAGCCTAGTGGAGGTGGAGGAGACATGAATTCTCTTGCTCTCTTTTTGTTTCTCCCATACTTTCACTTTTTTCACCCACTCAATCTGTCTTCCAGTTCCCAACCCAGTATGTAATTCTTTTTACGTATCTCCGCCATACAGTACACCTGTCTCTTTCTCTCTTACTTGCTGTCACATTCTAGCGCTAAGCAAGCATTAACAAGGTTTCCAAGGTTTCTGTTTAATAGCAACCCTGTGGAGGTGTCCCTCCCCTCATCAGTAGGTTTATTGGTTTACTGGCAATCCGAACTCTGACTAAGTCTGCTTAAGGCAAAGGCGGACGAGAAGTCGATATAATTCCCCAAAACCAGCAAACGTAACAGGTACTGTATATATTTAATCAACTCTCTGAAATTCATGGAAATAGATGCGTCTTACATAAGATACCAAATACCGTTTCATGTTTTTTTTTTGTTTTTTTGTCCAAGCTGACCACGACATGTATTCACTTAAGAGGAATGATGCCTTCAGTCCAACACTATCTGGCACACAAACGAGCATAAACACCCTTCTGCGAATGCCATTCTCTCTCTGGAATCCCTTCTCTCTGACACACATTTTTCAATTCAAAACCCGTTCCAAAGCTCATCTGCTTGCCAAAGCTTACCATCTCCGCAACACATCATGCCTCAATTAACGCAACCAAGAACCACTTACATTCACGGAAAGAGGACGGCTGACTGACGTGACAGATGACAACCACAGACGATTTTCCTGCAGCCTGAAACACTAATTCGGATCCAATAGCCTTCTGAAGGTTGTAGCCAGAAAAGTGTACAAAGGATTGAATGCATGAGATTCTGCACTGAGGTGAGATTTGAAATAACGTCCTGTGGTGTTGGACAGATGGACGGTGCTGTACCACAAAGCAGAACAAATCGAATGGACCGCATGGGAAGAACAGATGATCATTATGTTAGCTAATGTTGTGTTTGTGAATGGATCGTTAATATATATTGATCAGTCACAACAGTAAAACCATTAACATTAAGACAACCAAGGTTTAAGGTTTCCCTTGTTCCACTGGCTCTGAAGGAAAGCATGGATCCTTCAGCTCTTTGCCTGCTGGGCCCTCATGCCTTGCAGGCTGTGGTGCATTGGGTGTTTTGGTGCCTTTCTACTGTATCTTTTTTTTACCAATTCATGTTGCATTGGTTTTTCTGTCGGATCGGACCATATGTTTAGCTTTTGGCCACTGCGGGCATGGATGGTTCTTGGGCGCCCATGATCCTGGTATCTACACTAGTCCATGATCAGTGTTCTTGTCAGTGTTGTTAATGTTATGTCTGAACGGTGTATTTCCCAGTCTGTTTGCCCAGTTTTATTTGTTATAACACACAATTTTTGTTGTAATTACTGATTTTCTTTGTTGATAAATGCTAATCAGCCCTAACTTACCGGGCGCGTG
>JAAGKR010007907.1:0-33967 GCA_011419295.1 Clarias macrocephalus | reverse complement strand
TAGTGGGTTTTTGTTTGTCCACCCGCCTTGAGGATTGACCACAAGTTCTCAATGGGATTAAGATTTGGGGAGTTTCCAGGCCATGGACCCAAAATTTCAACGTTTTGGTCCCCGAGCCACTTAGTTCTCACTTTTGCCTTATGGTACGGTGCTCCATCGTGCTGGAAAATGCCTTGTTCTTCACCAAACTGTTGTTGGATTGTTAGAAGAAGTTGCTGTTGGAGGGTGTTTTGGTATCATTCTTTATTCATGGCTGTGTTTTTGGGCAAAATTGTGAGTGAGCCCACTCCCTTGGATGAGAAGCAACCCCACACATGAATGGTGTCAGGATGCTTTACTGTTGGCATGACACAGGACTGATGGTAGCGTCACCTTTTCTTCTCCGGACAAGCCTTTTTCCAGATGCCCCAAACAGTCGGAAAGAGGCTTCATCCGAGAATATGACTTTGCCCCAGTCCTCAGCAGTCCATTCGCCATACTTTTTGCAGAAGATCAATTTGTCCCTGAAGTTTTTTTGGAGAGAAGTGGCTTCTTTGCTGCCCTTCTTGACACCAGGGCATCTTCCAAAAGTCTTGGCCTCACTGTGCGTGCAGATGCGCTCACACCTGCGTGCTGCCATTCCTGAGCAGCTCTGCACTGGTGGCACTCCCATCCTGCAGCTGAATCCTCTTTAGGAGACGATCCTGGCGCTTGCTGGACTTTCTTGGACGCCCTGAAGCCTTCTTAACAAGAATTGAACCTCTTTCCTTGAAGTTCTTGATGATCCTATAAATTGTTGATTTAGGTGCAATCTTAGTAGCCACAATATTCTTGCCTGTGAAGCCATTTTTATGCAACGCAATGATGGCTGCACGCGTTTCTTTGCAGGTCACCAGGGATAACAATGAAAGAACAATGATTTCAAGTATCACCCTCCTTTTAACATGTCAAGTCTGCCATTCTAACCCAATCAGCCTGACATAATGATCTCATGCCTTGTGCCCGTCAACATTCTCACCTGAGTTCACAAGACGATTACTGAAATGATCTCAGCAGGTCCTTTAATGACAGCAATGAAATGCAGTGGAATGTTCTTTTTGGGATTAAGTTAATTTTCATGGCAAAGAAGGACTATGCAATTCATCTGATCACTCTTCATAACATTCTGGAGTATATGCAAATCACTATTATAAAAAGTTAAGCAGCAACTTTTCCCAATTTCCAATATTTATGTAATTCTCAAAACTTTTGGCCACGAGGGTTAGATACCATATATTCCATTTTGTCTGTCGAATGCACCAAACTTGGAAATTATGTAATTCCACCCAGAAATTAGAGCTTACACTAAGTTACATTTTAAATATTGTTTATCTAAATTTTTAAACCAGGACAAATTCCATCTCTCTGAAGTAATATTTGATTATTTTGCTACAAGTCCTCAGCAATGTTCTGTTTCATTAATTTTAATTAAACAAATTAATAGAGAAAATCACCTGGCACTGGCTAAAACTAGACTACTGTATATTGTCTCAAATACTGCACACCAAACTGAATCGTCCTATAAAAATGGTATAAATTTGAATGTGAGTACCATTACACTGTTAGTAGAAGCCACACTAACTTCATAGCATGTCTTCTAGCTGACTAGCTAGTTCACATCAATTTGTGGAATCCCTTTAAATGTTCTTCTGACAAAATTTGTGCCACTGCTTCCTTTCCATCTTTTTAAGATTATTTTAAAGCCATTTAAAGTATTCCTGCAGGGTATTCTTTTTCAGTGTTCTTCTGTGATGACTTGTGATGATGATTGCAGTTGCTCAGTAGTTTAGGACTAAAATTTTTACAAACTGTTTTGCATCTCCATCACTTAAAGTGGACTTGACACCAAAGTGTTTTCCACCTCACACCTCACCCCTGGCTTGCTCATCATGTATATAAAAGCACTATGTAAATACAGTTTAATTGAATTCTTTTGTCATGGTTGCTAATAATGTTGCTAACACTGCTTTAGTAACTATTTTAAACTACGAAATGAAATTTTATTTGGTAAACACAGAAAGGCTAAATACAATTAACTTTCAGTATTACCATGCCCTTTGAGTTTGCTACATTTAAGAATATTGTTTAGAATTTTGAGTGATCCTTTAGTAGATATACAGTACGTGTAGGTGGAACTGAAACAAGCTAATTAAAGATCACCCACTAAAAAAATTTCACCTGAGCAAACTTCGCAGTATGAAAACTTGAAAACTAGTTTCAAGTTTTCTTAATCGTTTGCTTTCATACGAAACGTTTAACTAACCCTGTATTATAATCAAATCTGGACCCTGGAGGTGTGAAGCCACAGCGTTAGCCACTAAGTCACCGGTGATGCCCATTATTATTATTATTATTATTATTATTATTATTATTATTATTATTGTGGGCTTCCTGGGTGATTCTGCATTCATGCTGAATTTATGGCATTTGGATGGGTAAATTTTACATTATTTTTAATGCCATGTTCTTAAAAACCACTAAGCAATGGTTTTAAACCATCATGCTATTAATATGAGGTTTAGTTTTTGATCTAGTTACTCATAAATGGTTTTGCACACATCTCTTCATACATCATCATCGTCGTCATCATCAGTATCATATTTTGTCAGTTTCTAATGCAGGAAGCTTTATAAACAACACCCACCTGAAGCACACTCATCTCCAATGTAGCCTTCATGGCACACACAGAATCCAGCCTTACATTCTCCCTTGTAGCTGCAGTTGTTAGCACAGGAGATGCGTGAGCAATCTTCACCCAGGAATCCCAACCTGCACTTGCAAGTTCCATTGATGCAGAGCCCTCGCTCAGAGCAGTCGTTCAGACATCTGTTCATCGAACAGTCATCTCCAGTGTAGGCCTCCTCACAGACACATTCTCCAGCAATGCACATACCCTGGTCTGAACAGTCACCAGGGCACCTAGGCTCTGAGCAGTTTTCTCCAGTGAAGTCACTGTCACACACACACTCGCCTTCAATACACGCACCCTGGCCAGAGCAGTTCCCCAGACATTGTGGTTCGGAGCAGTTCTTTCCCATCCAGCCTTCATCACACACACAGCCACAAACATCCATGCTGAAGGTGCCATGGCCACTGCAGTGAGGACCAAAATCCAGTCGGCCTAAGAATGAAATAAAAAATACGTGCTATGTGAGATTTATTACATTTTAGACACTATCAACACCAACTAAAATAATATGATCTAGAAGAATTGTTCATCCCTACACTACAGAACCAGAGATTGCAGGAAAACAGAACATGACATTTATTTGAAATATTTTTGTCCATGATTTTGCCACATACACTATATAATAAAAAATAGCTGTAATTATAGATAGTTATTATAGATAGTTTTATGGATATATAATTATAGACAGTTTTATGGATACGTACATTAATATGTTTCTGTAAAACAAATGCAACACTATCTAACTTTTCTTGGAGTCAGTAATATTTTTTTTCACTAATTACAAATGTTTATGAATGACACTAATTTTTCTTGAACATGTTTTCTTTTAGGATAGGATAGATGCCACCTCACAGCTCCTGGGTCCATGGTTCGAACCTGAGCTTAAACTGGTATCTACAGTATGTGGAATTTTGCATGTTCTCCTTGTATTAGCATGGGTTTTTTTGGTTTCATTAATTTTCACCCACTTTCCCAAAACATGCCTGTGGGTGGATTGGCAAATGTGAATTGCCCCAGGTATAAATATGTGTGAGAATATGTGTGCATCCAGGGTGCAGTTTTTTCTCAGTCTCATTGCTTTTGATTATGTGTTTGCAAATTACAAGGCTGTCCAGGTTGTCCAGAGTGACATCAGGGACTGACTGCTCAAAAGGGAAGGGTGTCCAGAGTGAGGTGGATACAATAACAATGGGCAAGTAGGTAGTGCCAGCTGTGCCCTTTTGTTGTGCCTCAGTTCAAGTTATGCTCTGCTCGGCCCAAGCCTAATCTTGTTTGCCAGAGCTATGCCAAGCTCCGTACAAACGAAGCTATGCATCATCGAAGGCCAAGCCTTGCAGCAGCTCCTAATATCAAAGATATTATACTTGCTCTGCCTCCTAGTGTTGAAAATTTCACACTGTTGCCAACTTCTGGTTTAAATATTTCATGATGACTCAACCCTTTGGATTTAAAAAACATCATGTACACTCTGCTCTTGGGGTTAGAAAATGATGTGCTGGGGCCACCTGCTTACTTTAATAACATTGTGCTGCGGGCACCTTTCGATTTTGAGCTTGCTCTGCTGGCTGGTGTAGAAGATGCTTCAAGTTCAAGTTCCAACCCAGCTCCCATGTCAAGGCTTTGGCTCCCATTCTAAGCTTCGTTACAGGGCCCATACAAGGTTCAGTACCATTTATTTAAAGATAATCATAATGTATTTTGGGTGACACTGAACAGAGGGATATTGATCATTAAAACAAATCATTAAAAGTATAGAGAAAATAAAAGTGTAATAATTGT
Source organism: Clarias macrocephalus (assembly GCA_011419295.1). Classification (NCBI taxonomy): domain Eukaryota; kingdom Metazoa; phylum Chordata; class Actinopteri; order Siluriformes; family Clariidae; genus Clarias; species Clarias macrocephalus. The sequence continues at coordinate 29,481 of JAAGKR010007907.1, read as the reverse complement.
TTGATGTAATCTTTTTGGCAATTGATATGAATTTTGTCATAGCATGAGTGCTTAGGAAATGTAGAGTTCTGTGATATGCAGGTAAGTCAATCCACTGAAGCATGGAGGTGAGCCATAATTTTAAGAAGTTCTTGAGCTGTGCATTTTTACAAGTGAAGTTTTAAATTCAAATAATAATAAATTCTCAGACTAAAATGAAACCTGATTTATAAAATCTCTTTTATAAAATTTATAAAACGTGTAATTTGAAAGTTGGTCTTCCATTAGTGCCAATTTAAATGGACCATTATGATCCAAACTAAACACAAGGATTAGAATAGTTGTTAAATGTTTGTTATTTTTTCAGTTCAATGCTTCCAGTATTTTTCTTATTTTTTGTTAAATGGAATGAAATTTAAATTCAAATCTGTCCCCAGATTTCCCTTTTTTTCCAGGAAAAATGTTTGAACGTGTCCCAGGATAAGAAATATATTAAGAAAATAAATAAGACATACATCTTGGACTCACCCAGGACTAAGTTATCTCCACAGCAAGCACCGCTACACTGTAGTTTGAGCAATGAAACTTCTCTCTCCAGCATCTCTATGCGACTGGCTAGCTCCTGCAGCATGGCTGAAGCTGGGCATGAACACACTGCCTTGGGGATGTTGATGCTGTGGGTGAAAGTCACTTGGCTGTCCGAATCCATCGATTGCTCCTCGTACTCCTCACCTGATTTATCACTCTCTATGGATCCCTTTGAGTCCAGATCCACTGTGCACAGGGACTCTAGTGGAACATTAATATTGTACACATGGTTGAAGATCATGGGCTGGCTCTGATTGTTGCTGCTGTTGCCACTATCATCTGTGGCTTGCCGTTTAATCCTAGCTGTCCATACTATTTTGTCCTTTTGGTCTGGGTCACCAAAAACACTGAGGAACAGCAATGCCAGGCTCATTAGAGAATGCAATGTCATTGTGGACCCACACATCATGGTTTCAGTCTAAAGGGTATAAAGAAAAAAGATAATGATAATTTAGTCTGTCATTGAAAATTAATTTAGGAAAGGACAGTGGATAATATCAAATGGTGTGGCACAGTGCATATGGGATTGGTGGGTAATCAGGACCAGAATGTTATGTATCAAGCTTCTGAAAATATTTATTTCTTAAAATGATCTACTACAAAAAAAAGTCTACTTAAGAAGGAAATTATCAAAATTTCAAAATCAAAATAATAACAGGTGTTACACATCTGTGCAAAGCATTTCTTACTTAGATAAAATAGCATAAATGAATGCAAGTAAGCTTTCACAATTAATCCATGGCAAAGTAAACCTAGTAAACCGTGTCCAATAGGGTGGGTCACAGCCAGTTCTCACCATAACTTTATGCTGTCTGTACTAACCAGCCATTCAGGAAAGCTTCTGTTACAGCATTGATTGAATCCAGGGCTGGTGGATTGGTTCATCAATCTCACCATTGCAGAGAAACTCTAGCTGGCATGTGGACCTGCTGCAGCACCCCCTTGAAGTCCAAGGCCTGGATAGTTAACCCATCAGATGAGGTGCAGTGACCCTCCGCACAGAGCCAGTTACTCTACAATCAGTACACTCCATCTGGAAAATATCTCCTTCCAGTTAACCACCACTACAAAACTCCCAGTGGTCATGGGTTTCCCACTGATGCAAACCAATTATTCCAAAAATGGAAAGAACAGAAGGTTGCATGCTGTCCCACTGGCCCACTGTCTAGGCCTCTGTCACAGGTGCATCTACAAACACAGAAAGCTTCAAGTCCCAAGTTATAGTGGAAATCCCCCTGAGTGCAAAGAGTTCAAGCAAGTGTTCAGCAAAGCCAAGGCCAGCAGAATTCAATTCAGCTCATAGCAGGAACCATGTCCCCTCACAATCAAGTATATCTGCTTCCCCAAAAAGTAACTAAAGTCATGGGGTAGTTCATTGCTGAGGCTGTTCAGCTGGGTACATATGTCCCTCAATGTCTCCAGCTTTTGCCAAATTCTTCTTTGTGGAAAAAAAAGAGTGGGCGCCTACCCTGTATGAACTACCAAGCATTAAATCAAGTCATAGCCTTAATCACTAATATCCACTTACACTGCTACTGTATCTGCTACCCTGGAACCCATGGTAATTTACCACTTGAGTATTTGTACTATACTTTAATATAATTTTGACAACTTTGCACAACTGTATATTAACAAGATTGGTAACTCAGCTCAAATTGTGAAGAAATTGTAAGCAGTTTTTCCTTGTAAAACTTGTTAGTGAAACAGCAATATCGTTACCTGCACTTTACTTAATTAATGGTGCAAGATTACTTGCCTTCCCACCTTGTCATGCCCAACCGTATGCCAGATGCTTTAAACTGAAAGCAGATATGGCTGCAGACAGCAACCAAACCGAACCTTTCCAGAGCAATTTCCCTACCTCATTTAGATCAAACGATACACTTAGATCACCTGATTAATGAATGATTTTGGCGTTTATAACAGTGAATGGATTGCAGTTGATTAAAAAATCCTGCACATAGTCGTGCGACATTTTCCAGATGTCTTGGAAGCTTGCTTCAGAGAGATAGAAAGAGAGAGAGAGATTTCCAGGCTAAGATAGAACATGGTCACTATTTTTTGGTACTTAAGCACATCTGAAGGCAAGTGCTTTTGTTTATTCAAGTGGAAAAAAATAAATGGAGGACTTCTTCCCAGGACACAACATAGCCCACAAACTTTCCCAAGATGCACTACAACACGCCTCCATCACAGACTCTCAACTGCTCATGTTCTGTTTACTGATTGTGCACAGCTGTCACCCATTTTACTCACTTTCAAAGCCCCATTTAAAAAAGACTTTCACACCACAAACATGTTGTGTGTATACAGTAGTATAGTATACAGTATGTTTTGTGTCTATTTACTAGTCAACTCAGTTTATAACTCAGGTTCTTAGTACTAATAAGGGAGTATTAGTAGCAATGTAGACACTGCATGATGACCAAGATTTGCCTTTCTGTAGTAATAGTCTGGATAAAATCTGACTCCATAATTTATTCCTGGTTCATTAGTATTGGTTATGGCTTACTGGATCGGGTTTTTTAAAATTTATTTTTATTTTTTAGATGTCTAGAGCAAAACTGAATCTGCAATTGTCCAGTGCCTGCCAGACATGTGTACCAAAGGCCTTTCCAGCCAAACTGACTTTCTCATTTGCTGTAATAGACCATAAACCCTATCGCACTCATAGCTTGGAGCCCTGCTCTTGAGATCTCTGTGCTTACTAATTCTCAATCACCAGTTTCACAAGGGCCAATACATCATAGCATTAGAATTACATTTGCAGTGTATACTCTGTTTAAGCTTTTTCTTTATCTTAGTGTTGATACCATAAGCTTCTTTCTGAAACTGGTTCACAATGTAGTAGTCTAGTAAATGGTTTTACATTAGAAAATAGATGAGCTGTTAGATCCATTGCATTAGATGGTGGATTAAGATTCTGTTCCATGTACTGAGGTTACTGGGGTTACTGAGTGTTTGACTAGGAGATGAGCATCCTGGACTTCACTAGATCCAGAAAGAACTCATCCTATCAGTCTACAACAAAACGATATATCTGAAATATGCTAATCTTATTGCTTAGATTATTTAGTTAATTTAATATGAAATCAATAAATTAATTAACAATTAACACTGCTACACATAGATAAGTGTTGTAATTAAGTATCTGTGTCTACTCTTCAGTTACAAATACATATGTTATGTAAAATACAACTCAATATGTCTCAAATTGACATAATGTATAATCATTTATATTATAGCATCATTAAATATAATGTGTCAGTCAAGTCACTGAGTACACATCACACTCCCCTTTTGTTGTTTGATATATACATTAGGTAAAGCTCTCTACCTGTATCTGCTTACTTGCATACTTTCATGAATGAAGAGGTGTTCAGAAATTTCTATATATAAAATATTCATATCTGTAATACAGCCTGAAATATGCAAAATCTAAGACAAAATGAAATGTTCAAAGATACCAAGAACAAACCATGATTTCTGAGGCTTTCCCCTTTTTTCATTGTTGACAGAAGTCTTAATTGTCTTGAAGATTTTATTGATTTTCATTTGTAATCAGTATGTGTTCTTCAGCATATTTTAAAATCTTTTATCACGTCAGGGTAATTCATGAGTGAAAATGGATCCTTAAGCTCCCAGAACCACACTTTTTCAATTTGATACTCTTTTACAAATGAGTATTTTAAATTCTTTCATTATTTAAAATATCTTTGATTGCTGTCATGTTAGCTCGCTTTTTTTTTTTTTTACAATGCAGTTTACCAATCATTTAAGTGATCTTCAATTACTGTCATTTATAAAAAAAATTTCTGACCATCACCCTTCTACGTCTTTAAACAATGCATTGGACAGTTCTTATCTAGTTACAGAATTTACATAATTACAAACGTGATCAAATTTATGACAATAATGGGCAGTTAAATGTTAACATGTACAGTATTTACAATAAAACATACAATAAAACATATGCTTACACACATACAAAAACGACAAGGAGAACTTATGGCTAAGTAAAGTTATTATTGATAAATTTAGAACTTTAGAATACAGTAGCAGATAAGGAAGTGGTAAAATGTGTAAACTGGAATTCATGCAAGAGCCAATAGGTTATAATATTTGATCAACTCTGTGAACTCACCTAAGCACAATATGTTTAGTCTAGTATGAAAAGTTACTTGCTGGTAGTTGCTAGGAGATGGCTGTTTGGGCACTACGTTTGGTCTGGCTTAGGCTGACATTTGCTGTGACATGACTTACCAATGCTGCACTTGTTCATTCATTTTTATTTACAGATGACACACATGTTACACTGCATAGAATGTGTAGTGGCAAGCAAATGCAACAACATTATTATTATTATTATTATTATTATTATTATTATTATTATTGTTGTTGTTGTTGTTGTTGTTACAGTATCTTCTTCTTTTTTTTTTTTTGGTCCGTGACAATACGAAGATTTAAGAGGTCCCCTGTTCATAAAGTCTGACAATGTCCTTTGTTTGGCCCTGGTTTAGATCAGATTTTTTTATTATGCTGAATGATTTTAGTAAGGACATACAAATAACGATGGATTAGCAAAATGACCTGTCCTAGCTCTGTTCCATATAGAGAATACAAAGTCAACTTTGTACAGGCCTTTCACTCGATTTCCTTTAGCCCAAAAAGTTTTCTATAACAAAGTTTACTTATTTATTTACTATTTATTTATTTATTTATTTATTTATTATTTTTGCTATGTATGGTTTAGTAGAAACTTCCAGGTTTTGGACAAAATATGATAGCATTTCACCGCTAAAATTGTATCACTTCTTATGATCAGTAAGGCAAAAATACTGGCTGAGCAAAATGTCTACTGCCATATGTTTGATGTACTTTCGAGAACATGGTAAAGACAAGACAAATTAAGTTTTGACTGCTGTTCAGTTACCTCAGCATAATGCAGCATGATGAACTGTAAACTGCATTCATTTCACAGAAGTGTGATTGACTTGGAGTTACATTGTGTTGTTTAAGTGTTCCCTTTATTTTTTTGAGCAGTGTATATTGCTTTTAAATGTTTTTCGTGATCTTCAACAAACTTTGAACTTTAAAATATTTTTGTGTACAGCAAAACCTTTTCCTATGTTATAATTTACTGCCAGTATGGCTCACTATATCAACCAAAACAAGAGTTTGGGAAAGAGATGAAAATATGATGCACTATGAGGAGGAGGCAAGCTGTCAGAGGAGGTGTGATGCTCTGGGGAATGTTGTGCTGGGAAATCTTGGGTCCTGGCATTCATGTCATTGCTACTTTGCTTATACACCACCTACCTAAACCTTCATGATGATTCAAGTCCAAAAAGACAAAAATTGAACCAAATCAATAATGAAGGGCTAATTAGAATTAATCAGTGAGAAACTGTAACTGTAAGCTCTTTACTACTGTAGTTAGGGATGTAATGATATGCACAAGCCATAGATCAGTATGTATCTCAGTTTGGAGCACAGTCCAATATGTTTTCATTACATTGAAGTAAGTTCAATTCATAATAAATAAATAAATAAGCCTTTCTTTTTTTTTTTTTTAGACCTGTACAAGCTTGTAAAAAGTGTCAAGTCAAGTCAATTTTATTTATATAGCGCTTTTAACAATTGACATTGTCGCAAAGAAGCTTTACACAATCAAAAGAAGTAAGCTTGTATGAAATGTGTATAAATCAAAATAAGAAGATTGTCCCTGATGAGCAAGCCGAGGGCGACGGTGGCAAGGAAGAAACCTTGAGAGAAACCAGACTCAACAGAGAACCCATCCTCATCTGGGTGATAATGGATAGCAGGGATCAGCATAATACTGTGTAAGACTGGAAGTTCAGTATAATGGGAGATGTGTTAAAATTTAAATTAAAAGGAGTCCAGTTTGTTCCTGGAGGCTCAGGTAGACTGTAGGAAATTCCAGTCCTGAGCTATCGAACAACTGAAGTCACAGGTCCCCAGAGAACAGCTGTCAGCATCAATCAAGGACAGGACAGTCTTCATGGAAACCATCCCCAGCCACCACACGAATCCAGGCAGACCACACGGGGCATCCATGTGACGAGATCTAAACAGTGGCACACTAGCCCTAATTTCCCAAACACACAAGGAATGCACATAAAAGCAAATAAAAAAAAATACAAAACCTATTTCTAGGTATCTAGGTGCTAAGTTGTTCAAGAATAATAATATAGTTGCAAGCAACAATGACGGGCCCAAGCACCCTGTGCCATCGCCATCCCGGGCACACCGCACAACCTGTGTTATTCGAGTGTGTTAAGACCGCGAAAAAGCCATCGCCACTCGGTTGCACCCCACAACCTGCACACATCACACACTATACAGGGTTAATGTGTGTGTGTGTGTATGGTGTGTGTGTGTGTGAGAGAGGTGTGTGTGCGTCGTGAGAGGTGTTTGTGTACATGAGTGTAAACATTTGTAATATGGGTGTATGTATGTGTTCATGTGTGTGATGTGTGAGTGTGTTTGTGTGCATGCATGCATGCGTGTGTGTGTGAGTGCGTTAGTGTGTGTGAGAGTCAGGGAGAGAGGTGTGTGACGTGTGGATGTGCTTGTGTTTTGTGCTTGTTTGTGTGTATGGTGTGTGAGTCTGTTTGTATTAACATTAGTGATGTGTGTGTGTGTTTGTGTGTGTGAGGGTTAGTGTGTGTGAGAGTGAGGGAGAGAGGTGTGTGACGTGTGGATGTGTCAGTCTGTGTGTGACGAGTAAATGTGTTTGTGCTTGTTTGTGTGTATGGTGTGTGAGTCTGTGTGTATTAACATTTGTGATGTCTATGTGTGTACAATAGGCCGCAGGTGCTGGAAGAAAAGCCTCACACTATGATGTTCCTGAATGTGATGTCACTGAACGTGATGTCACAGAAAGTGTCACTGAATATAATGTCACTCAATATAATGCCATGCAGAAAGTTATTAATCATTTTTCGGCATACATTTAAGACATTATCACGGCTGACCCATTTGAGATTTCAAAAATCCCTTCGCAATTTTGCATCCTCAATGTCTTTAGATCTCTTTGGCCCAGTTTGGTAGCGATTGTATAATTTCCCTAGGAGGAGTATATCAAAATTCATCGGGTGCGTTTTTGCGAACGACCCAAAATAACCGGCCTCCTGTTGAGTTTAGCCCAGGACATGCAGCACGAAAGTTGTTCGGCTCGATGAGCTCTAAATGTGTACCGAGTTTCGTGTGCCTACGTGAAAGTGTGTATGAGCTATACAGGTAAATCTCATGTGGGGGCCCCGGGGGCCACGAGACTCTCAGGCATCCATATATTTTTATATAATATTACTTTTATTATGTAATTATAATATATCACAGTAAAACAGAATAAATGTGAAGCATTCAATTTGAACGCATGTGTTACACCACTAATGCTAAGTGTTATGAACATGCTGAAATCAGCACCCGGACTCAATCCAAAAACACAGCACAGCATATAGTCATAGCTGGCAAGAGCTCAAAATCCCAACACATTTACTCCCATCCCCCGGCTACTAATTGTTACCCTTGTACTCAATCACACACAATATTTAAGGACTCTGAGTTCATTCAACCAACTGCAAAGTAAACGCTCAGTGTGGTCTCTGTCACAAGCTTGAGTGAGTGTGCCAGCAAATCGTGCAGCTCACTGATGCTATGGCCCAGCTCCAAGCCACCATGTTTGTACCACCTGCACCACCAGTTTTACCCAAGCCATCCGCCTCAAGAGGTACTCCAGAGAGCCAACAGACTACAAGGGCTTTCTGCTTCAGTGCTTTCTATATTTTACAAGCCAAGAAGGGGTTAGTGAACAGGTAAAGATTGCTCAGTTCATTGGCTCCAAACCAAAGCTCTCAGATGGGGCACAGCTGTCTGGAATCAAGGCGGAGAAACAATTGTATATTACAGTGTCTTGTGGGTATATTTTTTGTTCAATATTGATAAAAAATTATTTTTGGCCTAATATTGGTTTATGCCCACTCACATAGAATGTAAGATTATATTAAAATTCTCCATACTGCCATGTATGTGTTCAAAATTAATAAATTTTGCTTCTCTAGCTTTTTTAAAATTCAATTTCTATGTTGCCTCTACGGTGACACACAAAATAAACATCAAACCCTGAAGTGCCTCTGTTTATAAAACATTAAAAAACAAACAAACAAACAAAAAAAACATCACCTGACTTCTCTAGTGGTCATTGCTTGAAGCTAGGCAAGATATTAACTAATTTTTATCCAGGGCTTTAATTTGTTTTCACTATTAATTTGATGAAGGCCTATAAATTTTTTATGTAATAACTGTGGTTTTAAATTGGAAATTTACATTCATGTTCATAGTATTTTGCCCTTCTGCAAAATCAGGGTAAACACAGACAACTAGAGCAGACAGAGAGCCTGAGGCCTGCATGTATATGAAGTATTATAATTCATTATTAATTGCTGCTGTAGTAGTAAAAAGTAAAATTCAAACAAAAAGCTACACTTTTTGTGTAGAATAAAAAATATTCTGTTCAAGTAAATCTGATGGTAAAGATGATTTAAAAACAAACTCAGTAACCAGTTCAACCACTCTTCAAACAATGACTTTCCGTATATTGTACATTTTCCTTTTTATTCTTTAAATAAAAAGTGCACTTGTTTCCTATCTCTGGTTTACTCTGTGCCTGTGTTCTGGTCTGCCCTGCTAAATGCTCAGCAGAGGTACGTTTTGGTCTTGCTAACCAGAGGTGGGTAGAGTAGCCAAACAAAAATGTTTTGTGAGTTAATCACACACATGGAAACATTACCTACACATATTCATTGCTTGACAGAGTTAGCTGTCTATTAATTATCCCATTAAATCACTGCAAATTTATCTAGATAACATTTAATTTAGCACATCCTATATTTGCTCAATAAATAAGAAGTGCAACACTGAATAGACCATGAAAAAATATTGTGAAAAAATGCTGACAGTTAATTGTGCTCATGATTTATTGTGGCCAGAAGTTACTAAATCAAGGTCATACAATTATAATGTTTCAGGGCAATGTAGGCTAATTTAGAACTTATAATTTGTTATAATTTTTAGTTGACAAATTGCTTAAATAATACCAGTTAGTTAATAATAATAGTTTGTCTGCCAGTCTCTTAGATAACTGAAATGTGTGTTTTTCTTAACTTGTCTTAAAAAAAGTAGCATGTTTTCCCCTTTACAACCCAAAAAGGAATTCAAGGCAGTAAATGTATAAGAGACACAGCATTAATATCCTTGTCCCTTTAGTGAGTGGTAAGCAAGCCTTTCTGAAAGTGCATTGTTTCCTTCTTACCCCTCATTTCACTTTCATCATCTTTTGTAGCAATCCTCGGTTTCCTATGGGGCCATGAGTTATTGTTCTGTCTTTCTCAAAAATACATTCTCAAAAAGCAGTGATGTAAGTGGGGTGGATGAAGTCACAGTGAATTTGAGAGCTCCAGAAATAAGACCAAGACATTAGTAGCAGATCCTTTAAGTCCTAGTATCGTAATAGTTTGACCAGTTGATCTCACTTATGCTCAATTACATTGACTGGTCATTGGTTGTTTTCCTCAAAGCATTCCTAAACTATTATTGCAATGTGGTAGGGTGCATTATTATACCCAAATAGGACACTGTTATTAGGCAACACTGATACCAAGGTTACTACAAGGTCTGCACCAATGTTTACATGTCAAATTAACATCCACATGAAGGCTGGTTCCCACAAGTTTCTAACAGAGCATTGTCTAGAGCACACTTGCCACACTCGCCTTGTTCCTATAGTGCACAGAGGTAACATATGTCCCACAGGTAAGTAACACACATGCACCTTGTCAGCCACATGATATTAAAAAAAATCTGATTCATCTGACCATGCCACCTTCCCCCTCTGCTTCATAGTCTAGTTCTGATGCTGAAGGGGCTTTGCCATGGGACAGGAGTGAGCATGGGTCTGTGTTTATTTTAGACAAAGATTGAACAATAACTCTCCTTCATGGCCCCATAGGAAACCGAGGACTGCAGCAGCAGAAGATGAAAGTGAAATGAATGGTAAGAAAAAGACAATGCACTTTCAGAAAGGCTTGCTTACCACTCACTAAAGGGGGGAGGATATTAATGCTGTGTCTTGTTTACAGCCCTATATACAGCAAGCAGCAATGCATAGTGTCTTCTAATACCTTTCTATCATAGCCAGGAGTAACTTCTTAGCAACCTGTGCTATCCTTCTTCACCACATGCATTAAATACCCTTAGGCACCCATGACCCTTGTCAGCAGTTCACCGGTTTTCGTTCATTGGACCACTTTTGGTAGATGCTGACCACTGCATACTAGGAACACCTTACAAAACATGTTATTTATAGAGATGTTCCATCATCTATATAGAAATGGCCACCTTGCCAGAGTTTTTTCTTACAAAAACTCATAGTTATGGGATAGCCTTTCAATTAGTATTCCAGTCTCAAACAAAGTCTCACTGTAAACTAAATTTGTTTAGTCAAGCCATTTGTGTATAGTTTTTCCCTCAATAAAGAATTAGATCTAAAGGATTCATGAACATTTTATGTTGAGTTTTATGTTGAAATTAGTTCCCTCAGGTTTGTTGATGGTGAATTTTTCCCATTCTGGTTCTCCTTCTAAATTATGCTGACATAATCCCTGCTGACCCCTGACATTATCCATTACATGACAGTGGACCTGATCCATTCTGTCCTCTGGACCTGCCTGACTCTTCCTAATGCCCTGATTGGAATTCTCATCAGAAAAAGAAAAAAAAAGGAGACAGTTACCCCATATTGTCTGCTTACAGATACATCCAATTAATGAGGATCGTCACTGAGAAATCAAGAAAATGATTTTGGACTGCATTTATACAACTGGTATTTCTATTTGGCTAAAAGTTTTGAGTGAACAGCTGGTAATCTAACTAAGTGGATTTTATTTTAACTAACACACATGTCCTGTCATACAATAGCACTTTTGAGTTATAGATTGAGTTATAGATTATTTATTTATGGAAGCACTGTGATATCACCCACATGAGGGTTGTTCCCTTCAGGGTCTGGTTTCTCTCAAATTTTCTTTCTCATGCCATCTCAGGGAGATTTTCCTTGTTACAATTGCTATGGCTTGGTATACATTGATAAATCTATTTTATTGATTGATTGTTTGATCTGGAATTTTTAATTCTGTAAACCATCTTTGTGACAATGTCTAAATGCACACTATGCAGTGAGCCATATTCAGAATAATGCATGTGTAGTGAAGATTTAATACCTGCTGTATATTACGCAAAGTAATACTCAGGCATTAGATATAAGTAAAGAATTAAGAGCTATATATACACTTGGTGTATAGGGTGAATAGGGTTTTACATAAAAAATAGCCATGTTTTAATTACAAATTTTTAAAAAATCCCATGCAAGTACATGAGATATCATTTGCAGGCATGTAAGTAAATGCAGCGGAATATTGACATGATAAATGTATGCAACATCCTTCCTCCAGTAGAAACGATGTATCAGATTTGATCACAGGAGCACACTGGAAACATACAAAACCTTGGATACAAATTATTATGTTTAAGCTGTCTACTCATGATCAGATTGCTCAAGAGTCAAGTCAGTTTATGCAAAAAATATACTGCCAATACACTTGACTTTCATCAGATGTATATTTATGTTTCATATTCATATTTCATATGTCTCCAAATTCATGTTACACCCTATTCTATTTGACAACAAAACAAAAAGTAATTTTTTTCCAGGCTTAAATGCAAGTATCTGTCTTTAAAGTCAGTGATCTAGACAGTATTGGAAAGGAAAAAAAAAAACTTAGTTTCTCCTAAAAAAAATCTGGATATGTGAAGAGGTCACAGGCATGTTTAATAGTGTCATCAGCATCGAAATCTGACTTTTTATAACAACAAGAATTGCTTATATTCTCCTGCAACCTATAACATTTTTCAGACAAGATTACTATACTTTGGCTTCCTGACTTTCTTGTCCTCACTGTAATTGTATCTATCCTCTACAATTAGATTTTTTTTTTCATTTTCTTCTTCTTAACTGAAGTCACCCACATGTGCTTGCTCTTGTGGCAGTGATGGAATGGGTTTTCCTGACTATCTAAAAGACACAGGCTTTCATTCTACAGAAGTTTGACCTCTTTAGACAATCTCTAGCATTTCACTCCTTTGCATTCTTCTGCAGTAACCTCTTTTGTTTATGCATTTGCTAATGATGTGCTATATCTAGTTACTTAACTAAACCACTTGAGCAGCTTGTATTTTAGATTATCAATCAAAATGTTTTTGCTTTTCCATTTTTGTGCCATTTATTTCACTTCATCTGTTGTTTTTCATTCTGTTCTTTTTCAAGTCACAGTTGTGGGTGTACAGCAAATCACTACCTGTAAATGTAAAAGTCTTTAATAATTTGTGTTTTTTCATCTCAGTTATTTTGTGCACTCTGGTGGATAAACATTTATGCATTTTAATACCAATCAGCTTCAAAAGGTTCAGTGAAAGAAGAAAGAACTTTTATGCTCTAGGCTCAACAGGACACAAACATAAAAAAAAACAGTTTTGATTAAAAAAATAAATAAATAATGAAAAGTCTGATCTTACCTTAAGGTGCCAGTAATAGTCCTCTTCCTTTCTTACCAGTCTAATCTCATTGGAGGAAACCTAATACCTGTCAAAAGGGGAAGAAATGTGGATTGTAGGTTTTATATAAAAAAAAAAAAACTGAACCAGCACACACACACACACACACACACACACACACACACACACACACACACACACACACACACACACACACACACAAAGGCACGCACACCCACCTCCACTGTGACCAATTAAGGCTGTATTGAAATTCATTAAACAATACGATATATTAGGGCTCCTCTGGCACTGATTAATATCGCAGCTGATTCATTAATATAACAGCTTTTTATAACACAAAAGAAAGTGTTATGCTTGCAACATATCCTGAGAGACAGAAGCTGCTTTAATTGAGCAGTTCAGCAAAAGCCAAGGTCTCTGGATCTTTGACAATGAAATTAAAAATTACTTCCTGTATCCTATAGACATTCAGGTTTAAAGTACATTCAATCTGCTCTAACACATGCACTGTCTCAGTCTTATTTCCACTATAACAAATGATGTGGAGTTACAGTATGCAGTGATGATATTTAAAAGAAATAATGTAAATAAATAAATAATTAACAGTTACAAAGTAAAATAAGAATTGTACATCATGTTGTTTTACTATTCTTTGGTAGTGGTGTTGTAAAACAAGCATATCCATATTTCACCAACACCTTTGTTAGTTAAATATCAAAATCAATATCGATAAGCATATAAAGTGAATGAAACAATAGGAGTAGAAGTAATGACAATACTATCTCACATACTGTATAGTAGTGGCAGTTGCATACAAGGTGTTATAAAATATTGAATGCCATGTGATTTTAATCATTTTGCTAATCGAAGCTTTTTTGGGTAATTTCTTTAACTGTTATGTTTATATGGCCTCTGGAGCGTGGCTGTGAGGATTTGTTTACATTTAGTACATTATTGAGGACAGTGTTTCGACTCAACCCAAAATGGTGTTGAGGTCAATTCTCTGGGCAAGGCACCTGATTTCTTTCAAAGCTAATCATGCTTTCATAGAGCTTGTTTTGCACACAGGGTCGTTGTCATGCTGAAACACGTTTGGCTTAGTTTCAGTGAAGGAAAACTGCAATGCTACAGCATACAAGGACATTCTATACAGTTATGTGCTTTCATCGTTGTGGCAACAATCCAGGGAACAAGCACATCTGAGTGTGAAGGGTCTTTTGACTCAGTTGCTTCTTAGCTCTTGTACTGTCTGCTGAATGCTTCACTTATTATTATTATTATTATTATTATTATTATTAGTAGTAGTAGTAGTAGTAGTAGTAGTAGTAGTAGTAGTAGTAGTAGTAGCAGTAGTAGTAGTATTACTATTACTACTACTACTAATACTACTACTAATAATAATAAATCTGAAGCAACTGTAAGAAAAAGAAACTTCAAATGGCCATTTAAAAAGGAACATTTGCCGATGCTGAGATTCATTGCTGCTGTCTAAATGCTGAATTTAAAAAGATTGCTACACAGCAAGTGAATTTACCTATAGCCCAAGTATGACACAGTTATTTTAATAATACCAAACTGTAACTATTCATTCTCTATACTGCTTGGTTGTGGGAAACATGGAGCCTCTAGGGGACCAGGGGACTCAAGGCATACACCCTGGAGATGGTGCCAATGCGTTACAAGGCACACACACACACACACAGACACACACACATTTATTCACACACTATGGAGGAAACATGGGGAAAACTTGCAAATTCTATACACAGATTCAAAGGCGGGAATCAAACCCTTAACCATGGAGGTGCAAGGCGACAGTGCTAACCACAACACCACCTTTAAACTGTAACTAAATTAAAAGTTTGAAGTGGTGAAAACTGAAGTAGTGCTGTGGTTAAAACTAACAAACAAATAAACCAACAAACAAACAAAAACACTGATGTAATGTTCACTGATGTATTCTCGTGTTATTCTTGCTTTAGGTACTTTAGGTACTTTAGGTACTTTCCCATAGCTTGTGCATTTGTAATAGATGGACGGAAGTCCCAGTGAATGAAGCCAACATTCTGCAGTCAAAAATTTATAATTACTTTTATATGCAAAATCTCACTAAGGAAACTAATATTAATGACACTGTTACTAATATAAATGAAAAAATTATGAATTTTATGTTAATGAAAATGGCTATTTCGGAAAGCATAAATTATTTTGTACAAAAATCATTTATGTGATAAATGGGGCTATTCAATTTATAAATTAAAACATGATTAATTACATGTCGTGGATATAAAGGCAGCAAGCCTCCTAAGCACAGTAAGCTAATTGTACGGAATGGAAAAAGGCAATTCTGGCTTTTACTTAAGACCTTGACTCTATAAGCTATATTTAATGTTACATTTTCAAGTGCAATTTATGTGCACAGACTGTTAGTTTAGTTTTAAGGAGGGAGAAATCATTGATTTTGCTCTAGAATATGAGTCTACAAGCTGCAGTTAAAAGCATTTATGTGGAGAATTATATTTACTTACGTTAATATATTGAGATCATAACAGGTATAATTTCTTGCCTATCTATTATAATCTACAAACAGTTCAATTTTCTCCTTAATGATGATCAGCATCATCCATGACAGTCTCTCTAGTCCCACCTGAGGTAAAAGTCACTCATAGATTTAAACACAAGCCTCATCATTGCCCTTCACATAACTGATCACTGTTCATACTTACAACTGTGTAATCACTGATATTATTATTAATATGAAGTGTCTTAACATATTTTATCAGTAATAATGATAATGTAGCCAGAAAGGTTAAAAATATAGATGGTACTATGTCACTATTTCTTTTTGGATAATAGTACTGAAAACCTGAGTATTAGCCAATATTAATACCCATTTAATATAGTTTATAAAAATACAATTATTATTTTTTTCAACTAAAGCACATTGCAGGTAAATCCTTTTTACCCATAAATCACTGATGGCAAACACAATACATATAATAAAGTAGAAATATTATACATTATAATTATTATTTTATAATAATTATAATGTATAATCATATAATTATTCATTCTAACCAAAAAAAGAAAAAAGTCTAATTATAGATAAATATTTTTCAGGTTTAAAAATCGATTTTCTTCCCCAAAACCAATTTTAATCTATATTCAAAGGATTTAATATGGTTCTGCTGATGTAATCCAATATTTTTTTTTCCTGTATGTCCTTGATACCAAAATGTATTAGATCACTCAATTACTCATCAACTATACCGC
Source organism: Clarias macrocephalus (assembly GCA_011419295.1). Lineage (NCBI taxonomy): Eukaryota > Metazoa > Chordata > Actinopteri > Siluriformes > Clariidae > Clarias > Clarias macrocephalus. Next base: position 12,990 of record JAAGKR010007907.1, on the reverse strand, counting down.
TTTATCTTGTATACGGCGGGCCTTGAGCCTGTCCCAGGAGACTTGGGCATGAGGTGGGGTACACCGTAGACAGGGTGCTAATCCATCACAGGACACACATACACATACAGTACATACGCACACACTACAGGCAATTGGGGGAAAGCCAGTTCTAATCTGTATGTCTGTGGGTTATATAATGGGTTATGTCCAGGTACTCCAGTTTGGGAGGAAACTGGAGTACCTGGACATAACCCACCAAGGCAGAACATGAAAACTATGCACACAGAGGCGGGAAGTGAACCTGGCCGGGAATCAAACACAGACCTTGGAGGGGAAGGTGACAGTACTAACTGTAAGTATTAGATATTAGGTATAGGTAATAGTTTATTCATTGTATAATTTATTAAATGTGAGGGGTTGAGGAATAATAGAATATTTCAGAACCTACAGTAAATATGTATCACATTTGGTTGCATGTTAAAATAAATCAAGGAGAGAAACACCACAGTCAAACATCTTAAATTATTTAATCTCCCACAATTGTGGTCTACTAAAAATATTGGGTGTTGTTAAATCTGAATTAAACAAACAAACAAACAAACAAACAAAACTAAACAATGTGATTTGGGGAGAAATTAAACATAATGGAGTATTTATTGGCAGCCAATTCGGGGCTTATAAAGTTCATGGTCTTAATCCTGACTGTCGTTCCCTAGTGGAGAGAGGCAGTGACAGCGAGACAGAGAGAGGGGTGAAGAAACAAGGAATGCTACCTGTGATATATATTCCCAATCACGAGTCTTTTATCACTGCTGTCCTACATTGTAAAATCCTTGTGTTTGACGAAAGCAAACAAACACTTACCTTGATACAGCTGTATGATGGGAATGAATGCCTTTTCCAAGAACTATAAACAAACAAACACTTCCCTTTCTGAATGAAAAATTTTATTTTTCCCTGAACTATAAGGACAGACATTTTTGCAGGCATACGGTACTGTATTTATCTTCTGTGTTTCTCTGAATAGCAGCATTCTACTGAAACAAATGTGTATTGATTTAGTAGTCTGACAAAGAGAAAGGTATTTAATCTTCAAGGAAAAACATAAAGCCTAGATGTAAGGGTTCTATTATTTTAACTAAATGGTAACGCTAATGATGATTGACTTTTTTATTTGGTGTAAGAACTTTTTCCTGTACTCTCCCACTTTTGTGGTCAGATGATAACAAACATAATGTACAGTACTTTGTTGGTGGAGTGGTGTTACGGGGGTATCATACAGTTTTTAAAACCTACCTAGGCATTGATTATTTTAATCCTCTTTTAGAACACACTTGTGCAAATGCAACTGCCAAACCAAACTACTGGTGAGGGCCTGGACTATGTACCATTCAGTACTGAATCCCACTGATGTGTCTTCCATTGAGGAAGTACTGTAGAGCAGAAGGTCATGAGGTAATTAAACAACTCCGTAGTGGCAGAGCTCCAGGGATGGATGAGACTTACTGAGTTCCTGGTGGTTCTTGATGTTGATGGGAAGCCCTGCCTAACATTCTTTCTCAACCATGCATGGAGGTTGGGGACTACACCTCTGGACAGGTAGACTTGGGGTGTTGGTCCCTGTATTTAAGAAGGGGGACCAGAACGTGTGTTCCAACTGTAGGGGGAATAGCACTACTCAGCCTCTATTGAAAAGTCTATGCCAGGTGTAGTGGAAAGGAGGACGTGGAAGATAGTCAAGTGCTCTGAGATAGTTTGTAGCTGAATGTGAAGTAATTGGGATGAAAGTCAGCACCTCTAAATCTGAAGCCATGGTTCTTATCCTGAAAAGGGTGAGATGTCCCCTTAGAGTTAAGAATGAGTTACTGCCTCAAACAGAGGAGGTTCTCGGGATCTCAGGGTTTTGTTCATGAGTATGAGCAAATCATGGATGTAGTATCAAGTAGTACTGATTAGTCCACAGGGTTGATTTGATTTTTGCACAGTTTTTTATTAGTATTATATATAATGGAAAATTATGATCCAGAACTGATGCACTATCATATGTAGATAGTCTGTGTTCTGCATGAAATAACATTTATATAAAACAGGCAAAAGAAGTATAAAGAGGTACAAACAACAGCAGCCTCACTACTCTCCCTGTTTTTCTCTTCACCTTTAATGATGCTGTAAGTTATGCAGGGGAGGAGGGGTGAAATAAATTCCTCTGCATGCCCAATCAATCTTAACCAAGGCTTTTCTGCTAATGCACCCTTAGGAATAAAGGGGAAAAAAGGGTATTCCAAAAACAGAATATTCTAATGATGGAGAAGCGTTCTGAAGCCAATAAAAATTAATCTATGTTAACACAAGTACAGAATATTGTTGTGGCATTATTTTTTTTTTCCATTTCTGCATAACAAAAAGCTTTTTTTCATTTCTGCATAACAAAAAGCTTTATTTGTGGTTCTCTAAGCTTTACTTGTGATCAGTTTGCAGAAATAAAAGAGCAGCCTGAAGACTGCTGACAAGTGTGGAAGTGACCACTTTGCTCAATACTAATTAAAACCATGACAGAATGAATTGATCTACACTACTCTTTAAATACACAAGGAAGCAACCTCTACTGCTAGTTCTGAAAAAATCTCTCTCTCTCTCTCACTCTCTATCACTCTCACAATGACCATTTATTGTGGACAGTGACATATAATAGATCTTTTTGGATTTCAGTCACTATTTTGCTATGCAAGAAATTGCTTTGGTAAAGCACCTAGAGCCCAGTAATGATACATTGCAGCCTATCATTAGTTTTTTTTTTTATATCTACAGCTGAGCTGAAAATTTGCTGCTTTCCTTAGGTTTTCTGGGACCCAAGACCACCTACAGTAAGAGCTGATCTTTTCATTTGGGATGACAGGCAAAAGGCAAAAGGCAAACGTTACTGTAGCATTTAAGGTGTTAAAAAAGTTGCTGACCTTTAAGGTATTGCAATTTTCATTTATATCTCAACAAGGTTTACACATTAATGCTGCTTTCTTTACCAAGATGCAAAATTACAAGTCAAAAAAGTAAGTAGATAAAAGAAGCATATAATTAATTTATTCATTTGTTTATCATCTGCTTCATCCTGATCACAGGTGTCTTAGATGCAAAGCATATTGGATGTAAACACTGAGTGCAAGATGGCATAATTTTGTCCAGACAGGGCACCAGTCCAGTCAACAAAACACCATGCGCACACACATGCGAGGTAGCTCGGTGGTTAAGGTGTGGGACTGCTCATCATGGGGTCCCTGGTTTGAACCCCAACCCCACAGGGCTGCCACTGTTGGACCCTTGAGCAAGGTCCTTCACCCCAAGTGCTCAGATATAATCGGATGTTGAAATTCCAACCCTCCAGAACATCCATTGCAGGATAGCACATAGATTTCATTAAGGAATCTCCTAATTTCAGTTAGGAGCCAGCAGAACCCAGCAGAATCTTTTGGTTTTCAAAAGATTGTGGCAATGTTCATTTGCCAATGTTTCTGACATTGGGACCATTGGTAGTACAGTGCCTGACCAAAAAAAGGTCTCACACTCATATTCTTTTGACTGCCTTTAGCTTCAGTTACAACTTGCATTATGCTTATACACCATCATAACATCTATTTATGTCTATTTATTTTTTAGTCTTGTCACAGCACTCCGTAAAAGTATTTTCAAGTACATAAAAAATTATAAGCAGAAAAGAGTAATAACATCCTTTATTCCTCTATATAATCCCCTGCTACACTAATGCACTTTTCGCAACCTTCCACTAGCGCTTAGATACCATTAATTTAGAAAGATTTCTCAGTGCACTGGTGCCATGATCAAATTGTCTACTTGACATCTGAAATGCTGGCCTCCCATGAACTCTTTAAATGGCCCAAACATGTGGAAATGACTTGGAGCGAGGTCAGGACTGTACAAAAGATCCAGCTGAGTTCCTTTAATGTGCCAGTGGTCATCATGAATGATGGTGTGTACAGTCCCCAGAGATCTTCTGCAAGTTGGCAACATGTTGTTTGTTGATTAAGCATCTTGGTGTATTTCTCAGCATTAACAATACCATTAATCCTAACAAAATCTCCACCTTCGTTTGCAGTAATGCAGCACCTAATTTGCAGTGAAGCTCCACCACACTTCACTGTTGCCTGCAGACACTCGTTATTCTACCTCTGTCTAGCCCTTCAGCAAACCACCTGCCTCCTGCAGCCAAATATTTACAATTTTGACTTATCAGTCCAGAACACCTGCTGATATTTTTTCTGCACCCCAGTTATTATGTTATGGGTATGTTGAGGCACTTAGCCTTGTTTCCATAATGGAGGTATGGCTTTTGGAATGCAATTCTCGTTTGAAGACCACTATTGGCCAGACTATTGCAGACAGAACATAGTTGTACCTGGCTCCCACTGCTTTCTGTCCATTCTTTTCTGATGTCACTGCTGGATATCTCCTGATATCAAAGGAAGAAAGCATGATGTGTCTTTTATCTGTTGCATTAAGTCTTCTTTGGTCAGCCATCTGTGGTCCTCAACACTGCCTGTTTCTTTGTGCTTCTTCAAAATGGCTTGAACAGCACATCTTGTATAGCTACAGTACCTTGTATCTTGTTGCTGTGCTCAATCTTGCCATAGTGTACAACCTGTGACATGAAACTGTTTTTCCACCTTAGTAGCACCTTAGTAGAGTTTGGCTGTTCCTCGCCTAGTTTTAAACTTCTTATACAGCTGTTTATTTTTTTAGTTAATGACTGTGTTTCAACCTACATATAAAATTGATGATCATTAGCACCTGCTTGGTATACAGTAAGTGGTTAATCATACACCTGACTCAAATTTTTATAAAATTCCTGACTGTGCAAAAATGTAAGAATTGATGCTGGCTTGAAAGCAAAGGATAGTCACACCATACATAGATTTGATTTCGATTTTTCTTCTGTTCATTCACTTTGCATATTGCAAATTTATATATATATAAAAATAAACAATTCTAATATTTTTTAAAGCATATTTCTTTACACTTGCCTAAAACTATTTACTAGGTAGAGAAACATTTCTTTCAGTGCTGACTCCTTCTGTTCTTCTGTCAAATCATGATTAGCCCTGGTCACCTGCGCTGTAAACCCTAATGCTCAAAGTAATTAAACATATTGAGTAGTGTTAACTTAAATAATTACAATTAGTTCAAATTAATAGACCTTGATGAGTATTTAGAACTTTTTGGTATTTATGAGTTTGTAGAAATGACACTTTTCAAGTTAGCTGAACAAATTTCATATTTTAAGTAATTGTAAGTACTTAAGTAACAGTTACTGTCACCTTAAAGTTCCACTTAAACTTAAAATCTTTCAGCCTAGTGATTTTGTGTCTGACATCACCAGGGCAATAGGGCACTGGTGGCTCAGTGGTAGGTGTTTCGCCTGCCATGCAAAAGGCTTGGGTTCGATTCCCAACAACTGGATGTTTGTCCAAAGCCCACATAAAATGGGAGGGTTGTGTCAGGAAGGGCATCTGGCGTAAAACCTGTGCCAAGCTTGTGTGTGGACCGGATTGTCTGCTGTGGTGACCCGTAGCCGAAAGACCAATTTATTTGATTTGCAACAACAATAAAAAAGATAATTGCTATTAAATAGTATGAGCCAGGCTACTCAATAATGCAAGTAAAGAAGGAGGCTAAAGGTACACCGTGACTTGGTTTGAGTTCTACCAAGTGACAGCAATCATTTCATACTTTCATATTCATATGCAAAGTCTGTCTCAATCATCAACTTCAACTTTGCACAAGGTAACTTCTTTTAAAGGTAGAACTAAGAGAAACAGGCATACCTCACTTATTTCCCCCATATTTTTAGAGGATTAATATATGATAATGGGCTCTAGGCTTTGAGAGCACATCTTGCAATCTTACTATTTTCTTTCTTTGAACAGGAGCAATCGAATGCACAAGCTCTTCAATCATGCTCAATCCTGGGCAGGAGCCACTCTGATTAATGATGCACTCAGTTTCTCTTTTTGCTGTCTGCTTTGAGAAATTGGCACCTATCATCTCTGAGTTCTTCACACAAATGTAGCTCTGAGCCAATCAAACCAACCACCCTTTTGTTTAATGTCCAAACCTAAATAAACTTGACATTCTTTTAGGCTGTTCCTGTCTTGGTCAAGCAAAAATCATAAAATCTATTCATGGACCTACAGTTTGAATCGCTTATAGTACATACTGAACACTACATTCCAGTATATTCCCATTCCCTAAAATACATATCAACAATTCTGGCAAAGATTTGCCGAGACTAACGTAATGTAGTTCCAAGTGCCATTCCACTTTCATTCAAAGTGTGACACCATGGCTACCGGAGTCAGAACAGAGGGTGCTTTTATATCTGGATAAATCAAAGATTTGTATGTTCAGTGAATGGCCCATAACTCAGACTGTCATGTGAAGCAATGTCAAGAGATGCATAAATGCATGAGCTTTGTTAACTATAGATCATTTATTAGATGTTTTAGCTTCATATTATGTATCAGATTTTTTTTCTTTACATCCCCCATATTAAAGGAACCTGACCCAACCTTGACATTCACCATGGTGTTGAATGCATCAGAAACTGGAGGTAAAGTCATCCTATCAGAAGAAATGTTCTCCCTGGCTGAACACAATTTTGAAATTGACCACTGAAACCTAAAAGATACAGTAATGACTGAATCCTCAACAATCCAAATAGGCCTGTTTCTTTTTTCATTTTTAATTTACAATCTTATATTATCCTGAAACAAGAACAGAAATTAATTGAAATGATTTTCATCCTGCAGATACACAACACACACAGTACGTTTTGACTTCATGGTAATGCAGCTGTAGATGAGCTATGACTCACACAATCTGGTTTCACTCAAATTAGTATCAATTCTCTTTTGAGTCTGATACCAGAAATGAACAAAGGACACCAACTGCTCCACACTAAGTGCTAGTGGGACTCCAGGCTTTCAGATAAATTTACGTTCCACTAATAGGGTAGTTCTTACTCATCTTCGTCACCAATAATCATGGGGTGTTCAGTAAGTGTTCACTTTTTTTTTTCAAGGGCCAAATACACACAGAATTAATTGCTAGCACTCGGTGACTCTGCTCAAGAGTGCATTTCTGATTTGTTCTGATTCTGGGGTATTTCCCTGGAAGGCTAGCATCATTATGGCACCTGCAATAAAAGTGTCTCTATTGCTTCTTGGAACTAGAGGTTACTGCCACCAGTATAGCGTTCATCTAGACTTCTGCATTTACAATGAGACTACAGAAATCTCAGTACCTTGGATGGTTTAATAACTATTGGAATATTTGCTGGCGAAAAATAATAGAAAACAGATATTTTATATAAAACTAATATTTCCTTCTACAGACAAGGTCACATCTCTGCTCATTTCTATTTAAGGACATGATAATGTCCAACTGCTAATGTGAGTTATTATCCATTGCCCACTCACTCCAAGTCAGTTCCCTGAGTCATAAATAAAAGCAGCTCAAAAAGGGTGAAGATCATCCATCATGTCGATGATACCATAAAAAAATATAAGTAATATATAAGCGTGCTTTGAAATGTTGTTGCTGAAGATGCTTCGCTATTCTCACACACTGTAGATCCATACAACTATGTGCAGTAAGTATGTTTTTATTAATAAAATACTATTATGATATTATCTAGGTCACAACTAAATAAGGTCAAAAGTAACAGAAAACCATACAGCAATGGCTGGAGCCATCTACAAAATGTCACATATGTAATTAGGGCAAGGGCTGGCCAGAACTGCCCAAATCAAAACTGCAATCAGATTCTGCTCTCATTACTGTGGAACATCTTAAATTGACTACATTGTCCTACTAATGGAAAAATCAGGGGCAATCAAGAGCATCAGAGGAATGTGCAAATTACACTTATTACTGTGATCTGGGATTATAAAGAATAGTAAGTCAAAGAATTATTCAAATGTCATAGAGCTACCTTTTGAAGGTACAGATGTGGCCACTCCAGGGCACACTGACAGAGAATATGACCATATGGCTATGAGCTTTATGGAACCAGTACCTGGTGTTCTAATAGAAAGCTGCATTGCTTGGGTGTATCTACTATTCTTTTTTTATTTGTAGATGTAAATCTTTGCTCATTTTCAAGTGTTTATAATTTTTTTCAATGTTTTTTCTATGTTTCTTTTCATTTTTTCTAATTTGACTAATTACAGTCTACAGCAACTTCATGTTGCTGCTTGTGTTATGCTAATAACAAAAAAAAAAAAAAAAAAAAAAAAAAAAAAGGGACTTCCTTGAGCCCATAATTGATAATTACCCCTGAATTGCCCACCTTTTATATCAGAGCACAGATGTAATAAAAAAAGAATTTAAAAGAAGAGAATAAAATAACAATTTTGCCTTTTAATTCCACGCAGTATTGTAATTTATTCAAAGCAAATGTTTTAAATTAAACCTTGTTTGAAGTAAAAATATGTCAAATGAGGTGCTAACGCTCGCCTGTCTGGACTGTCCTGCCGTCCTGGTTCGTCTTATCCAAATCTACTTACATCCTTTTAAGGGTCTTTATTTGTAATAAGAAAATAAGCTTTGATTCTTTTTTGATTAATTTAAAATCTGATTTTACAAATCATGTTGAGATGAGAGCACACCTTTTATACAATTGTAGCACATGGTCCTTATCTAACTAATATATATATATATGTATTATTATAAAAATGTATACATTAATATGTATATGCATTAATTGTGTCCTGGTATGGAGTGGTACACATACAGTAGCTACTTCTCAGCTCCAGAGACTCCAGTGAGACCCTAGATTGCTACTGAGAATTGGAGGATATTGCCTGTGTAAAGTTTTCTTTCTTTTCCCCATTTTTTGTTGGTTTCCTCCAGATTATACAGTTTATAATCATCTTCAACAAAAAATACCAGCAGGCGAATTGGTTTCACCAAATTGCCTCAGACATGAATACGTATAAACCTTTGTATGTGTATGGTTTCCAGTGATGGACTGTGGCCAGGATGTGTTATACCCAGTGTTCCTGCAATAATCGTTGGATCCAGAATGATGATAAAGTAGTTAGTTAAGATGAACCTTATCAGTATGAGTTTTTGCTCTTCTAATAAGCAAAATAACATTTCCCCATAAATTAGAAAAAAAAAAGATTGGACAACTATGAGAATAGATATGGAAGTAGATCATATCAAATTCCCTTTTTCATTTAAATGGACTGATTAGCCATATTACACCAGAATATTACAACATTATATGCCACTCCATTACCCTTGTCTATCTTTCACACTTGAAAAGGGCCATGAAAGGTTAATGGCAATTAAGTTGACAGAGCATTTGGAGATGATGAGAGAAAAGGCAATGACAAATTAAGCACAACCACAGCTTTCCTGTGTGGGGGCATTTTTATTTATTTCTTTTTGATCGTGCTAAACCAGATTAAATTCTCAGCATCCTTTTCATTTAAGCAGCACTTACAACTTTAAGTTCATGTACACTAAGCCTATTGAGGACATAGGCTGGTGGATTTAGACACAGTGCGTGTATTTGAGCATGTACTGATAAATGTGTCAACTGTTACAATCTGTTATCATAAGTCTCCTTGGCAGAGCAAAAAGAAATATGTAAGATCACTTCTTTTTAATGGTCTATTACATTTAGAGATTAGAGAGTCATTTATAAGACTGATCTGCTGCAGCACTATGCGCCCACGTGATGGAAAGGCAGCAAGCCTACTAAACTGATGAAAGCAGGTTATGGAATACCTTGTTTTCTTCCAGGTATAATTCTCCCTTACACAACGCACTGGAAACTTATGAAATCATCTCGTGCCCATGTAATTTTAAACGAGTTAATTTTAAGGTGATTAATCTGATTATATAGTCACAACATAACTGTGAAATCATATAAACGGTGTGCAAATATTTGCTTAGGTGGCTATTTTAATCTTTTGTACCTATGCTTAAGGTCTGAAAACAACAACAAAAGAGTTTATTTATGTCTTTCAGGTTTTAAAGTGGATAGTGGAGCCATGACAACTTGGAGATGAACTGGATTGCCAATAATGTTGAAACCACTATTCGGCACTTCTCATTAACCCAATGAGACTTATCAAACAAAGTCGGCTAGTAAATATGATGAGCTAAATTATGAAATATGAACTGTTTTGCAACAACAAAAACTAAAGCCTATGCAATTATATACCTCATAATGAATTCATTATTAATGAAGGCTGAGATGAAACGCCTGCCAGAAACCACTCCCATGAATTACCCAGGAAGCACAATGATAAGAGGAAATTAGCATTGTTTTTGTGTTGTGGAGAGTTTTAATCACTTTGCCACTTGAGAAATAGGTCGATCACCATTCATTAACACTGAACGCAAATAATACACAATGTATTTGGAAATATTTTGGAAGAAGGCATCCAATTATAAAGATATATATGTTTAGGCTCTGACACACATTAATTCATGGATAATGTGTTCATGTAGTCCCAGAGCTGTAGTCTGCTACTCTATTGATAAAGTCCTTATAGTTCAATCACATTCTTTCTTGTGTGGTCATGGATGAATGAATGAATGACACAACTAGTGTGAAGTGAAGGATCGGCAATCATTTCTACTTGTGTTCTTTCCTTCCCAATTTGGATGTAAGCAAATAACAGTGTGGTTAAGAGATGTACAGTATTAGCTTCAGTGCATCTACATTATCTTGCCAAAAGTATTTGCTCGTCTGCCTTCACATGCATATGAACTTGAGCTGTGTCTTGCTTGCTTGTGTCTTACCAGGGCTGTAATTCTGTGACTTTGTACCTGACAAAAGTGAGTGAGATCCAACTATTTATTGTGTTTTATAACTTCACATGGGCAACAATTTTTATAAACAGCAGCTCAGAAAAGATAACAGTGCCGCATGTGCGAATGTGTTCGTGTGCGCATGCTCTAAATGAAAACCGCATTTTCCAGCAGAAGGAAGGTGTAGGTGTAGTGCAAGGTGCAGGTGGAATTTATCACTTTATGTAGGCTGTGTTTTTCTGTTGTATTAGTTTAAACTTTCATTCAGGGATTTAAAAAAATATATAATAAAATAATAATATGAATATGTAATGCATATACAAATGTGAAAAAGTATAACAGCAAGATATAACTACATTTGTGCAGTTTGAATACTGTACTTTGTAAATGGTTTCTTTAAATCAGGTGATGAAAAGCACAAATGCCGAAATATTATGTCAAACTTGTTTGGGTCATTTCTGTATAAATTTTAAAGATTGTTAAAGATCATGAACATCATTAAAAACAATGCAAAAACAGTTTACAGTGCATCACCATTCTTCAGTTGACATCAGCATAATATAATGTTTGGGGATGATGAAGTATCACATATCCGTATTTGGTGCAACTGCAATGGCAAGAACAGACTGTAAATGTCATTTTTCTTGGCTTAAACATTATATAAGAATGAAATAGTTTGGTTCACTGATCACATGACAGAAAGAAACAATACAGTTGGTTTTCAACAGGCATTATGTTTTGCTGTGTAATGTATCCATTCCATGTTGTGGTTTTACCTAAAAGTGGAAGCTGAAGTAGTTGTTTTTGTAGCTGTTTTCAATATAAAGGCGTTTTATAGACAACATGTTAAATATAATTTGACAAAACAAGTAAAAGCCATCACATTTTGCTGTCAAACTGCTCATGTAGAATCTAATCTCAGATCAAATGTTTCCAAAACCGTGTTAAAAAATAATTAAATAATAAATGAATATCATTACACACATACTGTAGTAGCTAATCATTTCATGTTACTTCATGGTGTATCTAAATCAGAGGCCCAACTTAAAGCTTCAAACACAAAACAGTATTTTTGCCATCACTTGACTCATTACAGATGCTGTCAGCGAAGGACAGACATTGAAAGACACTGTGACATTCATAATAAGCCCTTTTCCATCAAGCACAGAACAGGCTTCAGAATAAAGTCCCATAAGGAATGTGAAGCATTTTTCAAAGAGAACTTGCTAGGCTTGGATACTCAAGGACCCTGTCTAGTGCTTGTAGTGTACTGTACTGTATGTTAACTGTAGGTTACTGCTGTTCACCAGGGCCTGGCCCATGGATTCCCAAATTCCTAAAGACAATGACTATCCCTACCCAGACATATGTTTTAAAGAAAATATTTGGAATTTAATGCCAGGAACTTAATAATGCTTATGAAATTAATAATGCTTTAGAATCAAACTGTGCTTTTTCAAAATTTCAGCTCTTGAACCCATAAAGCACAGGCTGGCAAGTCTTATTGCAAATGATCTCTTTGCTTCCTCTTTCCCACTGATAAGCACTGAATCATGAAGGTACTCACTGGGAAACACCGTATTTTAAAGGGCAAACACCAGCCATATTATTGCCTACTACCTTGCCTGCTACTATTTATTGCTCTGTTGCATACTTAAAAGAACCTCAAGCACAAAATCTTTATTCATAGCCACGTTGACCTGACACTACAGTTAAAGTAAAGTAGACTGGTTTTGACTGTATAGCCCACATAAGACAGGTCATTTTTGATTTCCCTGCATCACTTATGCCAAAGCTTGATATGAACTGTTGTACACTCCACCGCTGGGTAGCTCATGGTCGTTGGACTACTGCTTGGAAGGCCCTTTAACCCTCAACTGCTCAGATGTGTTATTAGATAGAAACGTAAGTTGCTCTGTATAAGCACCAGCTCTGTACATATTGAGCTAAACAAATAGATGGAAAGACAATTTTTATATTTCATGATGCTTCTTTGCTGTCAGTGTACCTATGAGACTGATCTACTGTGTTTAGGTCCTGGGTCTCATTGTAGAGGAGTTTGTAAACAAATCTATAATATGAGGCACACTGTAGAGTAGCAAAGTGGATTTTCAGATTGTTTTATTCCTTTTTTGCTCTGGAAAAAGAACACTGGACTTTGAGACTACC